>JADBJO010003776.1:25000-40000 GCA_016801955.1 Conus betulinus
TGCTGATGTGAAGTACTATTTTATAGCAACATCAAGGCTGATCTGTTCATTTCATCAACATCAAATGACTACATATAGATATAAACTAGAATACCTCACAATATTTAATGGAACAAAATATTTCTGTGTGAATTTCTCCGAGTACTCTGACTTCCGAAGTGTTTAGCATCAGTTTTTAGCATCAAAATGGTGACAGAACTCTTTATGATTTCATTACAAAGTAAAAATTTAAAATAAACGACAAAATTTTTTTTTTTGATACTGAGAAATATAATCAAGCAGTAGAATATTCTGTTTGTATTGAATCCATTAAAGGTTACACATCTAGAGCTAGAAGCTGTTTTCTCAGGACTATTTCATGCCACTGGAAAATCTTGGAATTAAATTTACTAACAGACTGCCATCTTGTTGACAAAATCAGATTGTTTTTAGAAACAAAGAAACAAATATCATATGCACACTAAAAAAAAAATAAACAAACTATTTTCGTGTATGTAGACAGCCTAATCATCGTGCAGAATGACACACTTGACCAGCTACGGAACTGGGCTTATATATATAATGCAGTGAGCGAGACTATTTTCAAAGCACTAACAAAGAAGACCGGGAATTTTTTTTTTCTCTTAAAATAACATACGATGTTTTCCTGATTCCTCTTGTTGATGTCTGATAAAATCCTTGTCGAACACAACGGTACTGTATATAAGCGTACACAATACGATCTTCTGGCAACAACGGTTTCTTGATTGAAGATTGCTGTTTCATGTGCTTATTCACCGTTTCGAGTTTCTTTGATCCACCAATTACAAATTTTTGATGAGTGGTTTCACAAAATTCTTTGAATACTTTCATAAAATCATCAAAAGATGTGAATGTTGCGCCAACATAAAGGCTCATATTCTATACACTGATCAGTTGGCCAAATGAATTTAAATAACAATTCTTCTGTCGTTTCTTTCTCCAGATAATGTACACTAGTGCGAAAACCACAGACTTCTGCAGAGACAACCGCACCACGAGTCACAATGACTATACACACACAACAACGGTGTGACTTGACATGAAAGGTTTAGGTTTAGTTGTACACACAGCTACAAAGCAATCAAGTTTGCTCGCAGGTCTTTGTCAAATTTGACTCTAAAATGAAGTACAGTCCTTGCACTTACACTTTCATTTGCAAAACATCCGCGACTGTGTGTGTAATGGAGTAGGAATGGGAAACCCAGACTCGGTGTACAGCGTGTGTACGAGTTAGAGACAGGACGACCTCTGTCACGCGATACCTACCAGTCATCTTTAAGACGCATCAACATGAAAGAAAACAAAATCATAATAATGCAACTAATTGTGTAGTTCTGACCATTTTACTTGATGTCATCTTATTTTGTGATATGCCTATGTTTACCTGTAATGTTCACTCCAGTGGAATATGAAAGGCCACCTCTGAGAAAGGATGATAAACTTCTCCACACACCCGCCATGACTCTCTGTATATTGTTCCCAGTTATTCTGTTACAACCGTGAAATATGAAAGGAAGATAAACTTCTCCCACGCCCCCATCATTTCTTTCTATAATCAATTATTATTCTCAAATACTTTGTAAAAATTCCAGAATATGCAGGCTGTCAAAGCTACCGTTAATGCTAAGCCTTGATTTGCCAGTTGAAGTGCAGACGAAACTTTTATTAACAGGCCGTTTAAGAATAATGTTGGAATATGGCGTGTCTAGCTTTGGGGATAAGGGAAAGGTTGGGGGGGGGGGGGGCAAAACATGTATTCGACGAAGTGAGGGCGTGCTCCGCACAGAGAGCTAGGCCTGCAGTCACAATTCCCTTTAATTTGTCCGAGAACATGTCCGTGCAGGGTCGTCAAATTCGCATAGAAGCGTGAAGCCATAAACTTGATTCCGGGCCGAAAAACCTCCAAGCAACTTCGAAAGTACGGTGTACAAGAGATCATCATTCATCATTATCCCGTCGCTTCGCCCGAAGCATAGGCCGCCGACAACAGTCCGCCAGAGTCCTCGGTCCTGGGCTGCCCCCCTCCTTATCTTCTTCTTCCTAAAAGACTGGTTCACTCAAAAACGAGTAGGTCACCAGCGCGCATGTTAAAAAACTAAACTAAAATGAAATGAAATAAAGTGCGACTCAGCCTGTTGGCCCCTGGGGCAAAATTTGGCAACAAGGGGTCGCACACGATATTCAAAAAGTTAAAAGCAATGGCCAGGTTCAGGCCCAGGTAACCATAAAATATGTGGGGAAGTTAAAATAGAAAAATCAGTCAATATGCTGTCAATATTTGATGCAGGTATGGCATAAGATTGACCGCTACTCCTGGTGCTACTTTTATTCAGTACTAATTGTTCCATTGGGATATCATTAGTTTAGCTCTGCCTTTGAAGAAAGTATTAACTTTGATAAAAGCTCTTCTCTCTTCTTAGGGTTTCCATTCTATTTCCTCATGTTCTTCCTAGTATTCCCCTTCTTTCTTATATGGTTCCCTGTTACGAACCGTACTGCTCTCTTCTGAATCTTTTCGAGGTTATCATGTCCTTTAGATTGCAAGGATCCCAGACTCAGCAATCATATTCCAGTACTGCTGTAACCTGTGTTTTGTAGCAGTCGTCCTTAACCTTTTGGGGGCAGTCGTTGATATTCCTGTATAAGAAAGCTAAGATGTTGTTTGCTTTCTTACATACTAAATTGTAATGTTCTTTCCATTTCAGACGACTATCTATAATCACGCCTAAATATTTTGCAGCATTGGTTTCTTGAAGAACAGTATTGTGAATAGAATATTCTGATCTAGGTTGTGAGCGTTTATTACATATACGCAACACTTGGCACTTCTGGGGATGAAATTCCATTTTCCAAGTTCTTTTCCCACTCTTGTAAAGCGTTTAGATCTTTTTGTTGAATGCGTGTATCATCATTCTTGCTTCTGATTGTTCTATAAACTAAGCTGTCATCTTGCAAAAAGCCTTATAGTAGTTCCAGAAGAGAGATTTCTACTTATGTCCTTTACATAAAAAAAAAATAAAATTAAAAAAAAAAACAAGGGCCCCGGAACAGTTCCCTGTGGTACACCTGACAAGACTGGCTTACAATGGGATGACGACCCTTCCACAACAACTTTCTACGTTCTCCCAACGAGGAATGATCTAGACCACTTTAGCAAAGAACTGCCAATGCCGATGTGTTCTAATTTAAGCAGCAGGCCTCATGGTCAACCTTATCAAAGGCTTTAGAAAAGTCTAATAAAATTGCATCTATTTTCTGTCTGTTGTTAAGACAGTTATCAAATCATTGAGAGTTGTTATAAGTTGAGTCTCACAACTCCTTTGCTATCTAAAACCATGCTGGGCGTTATTTAAGAAGTCATATTTAATTGTCAAGATGGTCCATTATACTACTATATATCATGTGTTCAAGTAATTTTGCTGATATGGATGTAAGAGATACAGGTCTATAGTTCTCTGCTTTTGTTTTGTCATCCTTTTGATTCTGATAGTATGGAACGATGCTTCAATCCTCAGCACCCGACTGGGAATTGACAGCTCAGGCACATCCTTTAGTGCCGTGTGCCCATTTGCACAAACTATCGCACTTGACTCTTTCATAAAACAACAACAGCAACAAATCGGCTCACCCTCACCCCCTATTGCAGAAGTTCATTGGAGGAGGGCCATCCTAGACTGGAAGGTTGACAGTCTGCAGTAGGCCGTTCTGGTGTGAAATTATACTGGGAAAGAAGCTCAACTTCCTGTATGTGGTCCTTGAGGATTGATAATGGTAAGACAACAGATGAGACTGGCGGATGCTGCGTCTCTGGCGACTAGAAGTGGGGAGGTTCTTTTTAGCTGAATGGATGTCAACCCGTTGTGGAATTTATAGTTGGGTTGGCAGCCTTGCTCTTTTTTCCCCCTGTAGCCAGTTCAGCATCTGCAGCTTCCCCTTCACATTGACTGAAAATAGGCTACTAGTTTCTGAACGATAGACGAATACAAACAGTACGTCAGACTTTTTATTTACAAGTAAATGAATGTGAGGTAAGCCTAAAAGAAAAATTACTATTCCGCCGGACAAAATACAGAAACAAATTACATGTCAAAATACGACGCGTTGCCACCTCTTTAGTCTTCTTCGGCAAGATAAACGGCATTCAGGACAAAAGAAAACGAAGAACAGGCCGTCACTTATCTCTTCAACTGGGCACACATTGGACGTTTAAAAAATGTTATCCCTTTCGTCCAGCGCGAAACAGTAATTTTTCTTTGAAGTTTATTTCAAATACCACACTGAACAGCTGTCTAAACTAAAAAAGCATACTAGTCTTGTTCCCTCCCTTGATCCTACGAAAGCTTATGGCAGAGCATGACACCGCAGACGGTTGTATACGTTAAAAGAAACTGGTGTATCGAGTCATATTTACGACTATGCCTAATCCTTTTTTTCAATAGAAGACATGTAGTTGACAACGTATAATTTCTCAAGTGATTTTGTCAAGTTCTAGGCCTGCAAAAATCCTGCTGAGTTCTTCTTTTGTGTTTAGCATTACCATGCTATAATTTCAAACGTACGTTAAAGTGCATTTGGTTATTTTGTCCGTCTTTATTTCACCTGAGGAAGACCTAAGAGGTCGAAACGCGTTGTGTGTTGTCTTGTGACTCATTTGTCCACGTTTCTCTTGGCGGTTCGCTGACATTTATTTAAGATTTGTTCTAAGCTGGTACAATGTACTGATCAACTCGTGTTTACGATTATGTCAAATCCCTTTTTTTTTTTTTTTTTTTAACAGAAGACATGTATAGACGACATATAGGCCTACTGGCTATAGTGAGAGTAATATTGTCAACAACTAGGCCTACAAATCCGGCATGGTTCAACATCATTATGCTATTATTTCAAACCCATTTTTTTATCTTCTGCCAAGCTGGCACATTGTGCTCATGATGCCATCATACGAATTCTTACGTGTGTAAGGAAAAGAACAATCTTAAATTGTGTTAATCATATTCAGAAACTTCTTCATAGAAAGGTTGATGAATCGAGTGAGTATTTATGCATACACAAGGCAGTGCGCATGGCTCCAGAATTTCCCAACCTGATGAAAGATGAAAGTTATTTCGGATGGAGATGTGTTTGAGGGAGCAGCAGTCCTTTCCACCATCCCCCAACGTGCAGTGACTGGCGGCCAATCGCTGTTTCTGTGCCATATCATGGCTAGTCCTGTCGAATGCTCAGAGGGGATCTAGAAAGGAGAACCCGAGCTACAGAAATGAGATGTCGCCGCAATATACTAAACATCAAATACACTGGTCACATGACCAATTAAAAAGTTCGTCAAACCATCAGGCAGCACATGGGACTGTGCGAAGACTTACTGACATCTCAAACAGCCCTCCATGGAACTTTTGAAAGAGGGAGATGAAGAGAAGCAGAAAAAAAAACGATGGCTGACAACATTGCAGGATGAACAGGGAAACATTTGCCGAGATCTAAACCTTGACACATAACCGACAGAACTCGAGGAACTGTTCTTGCATGTTGTGCCTCAGTGACTGCCATGGAGTTCAGGGAGAAAGAAGAAGAAACTAAGCGTTACCTCCGTGGGCGATATTCCACGACAGCAACAGACCACAACATTGACATACTACAATAAAAAAAAAAAAAAACAAAAAACCACCACAGCGATAAAAGTCTCTGTCTCTGTCTCTGTCTCTGTCTGTCTGTCTGTCTGTCTGTCTCTCTCTCTCTCTCTCTCTCTCTCTCTCTCTCTCTCTCTCTCTCTCTCTCTCTCTCTCTCTCTCTCTCTCTCTCTCTCTCTCTGTGTGTGTGTGTGTGTGTGTGTGTGTGTGTGTGTGTGTGTGTGTGTGTGCGTGCGTGCGTGCGTGCGTGTGCGTGCGTGCGTGCGTGTGTGTGTGTGTGTGTGAAAACTGTTTAATTCATAGTCAAGGACACTTCTGAGTTTGAACAAAGGAGTAGTAAGACCACATCTGGAATGTTGTAATGTTATTTGGAATCAGTATAAGAAAAAAACCTTGATTGAGAAGGTGCAAACTAGGGAAACAGAATTAGTACAGGCTAAGGATACCAAATTCTTCATGTGCAGAAAGGCTGGAGAACCCCAAATTACTCACTTTGATGGCGAGAAGAATGAGTGATGACGTCTTCCAAACCTTAAAGGTTTTTGAATGTGTCGATGTCTGGAAGTAAATAAAATCTTCAGGTTATCAAATTGCAATATAACAAGATATAAGGCAAGTATGTGTTAAATATAGCCGTACTAGTTGCAGTTAAATTTTCCTTAAATGACAGCATTCCACTTTATGCAATTATTTACGTATGAACAGTAAAAGAGTACAAGACATTAACGCCTTTAAAAATCTTATTGAAAAACGGAATTATTTTAAAGACATGTGATACCAGTATGGCGAATAAGCGTCACAAAGTCCTGAGCTTATAACTGAGCATCTATCGTTTTACAGTGAATTATTGGAACTAAAGATAATGGTTTTAGAAGCCCAACGGCTACCCACATTTAGTCCTTAGTGTCCCGATTCGTTTGTTTTAGTATTTGTTATTCTATTGGTGTGGTCTGACCAGGTTGTTTTAGAATTTGTTATTCTATTGGTGTTGTCTGACCAGGAAAGGGATTCGTTCAGCTGAATGCAAACGTACTAATTGGATTTCACACGCTGAAAGGTGTGATTTTTCGTATAGTATAGATAAAGATTTTAGGAGCAGTTGGTGTAGTAGTGGAAGCTGTCTTGGCAGAAGTAGTTGTCGTGGAAGCTGCATTAGCAATGGTAGTAGTCGTAGCACCAGCAACAATATGAAATTATTAATCTATATGATGTATGTGATAGCAACAGCAGTATTACAGCTCTATTCATCTTCATCCACTGGACGACCACAATCAACATGCGGATTACTCAGCCGCTTTATAGGTAGCGTATGTAGGAAAAATTTTAAATGTAATTAATAGCAAACCGCCAAGAAAACGTAGACAAACGAGTCACGGGTGTAGAAAGCCATAAACAGGAATGACCACCAAAAAAAAAAAAATAAAAAAATAATAATAATAATAAGTGTATGCAGTTAATATGGCCGAAAATACAAACAGCTGTCGTGCTGATAGCCACGCCAAATACGTCAATTTTAGACCTGTTAGCTTGAGGCCCAAAATTCTGAAAGTAGGTAACTTTAGTTCTGCATTGTTTGAAAATGGCGACTTTCGTTTGTTTACAAACTTTAAGTAAATGCGTTGAATAGCTATTTTGAAGCAGGAGCTGGTTCTTCACAATGGACAGAGTAGAGTACTAATCCATGCGGGATTATTGTGTCCGGCATCCTGTTTGTTTTTGTTGGTGTTTTACCCGCTGCTTTTCTTCGCAACGTGTTCAAACTTGTAGAAAAACCAATACGTTTGCAAGCAAATCAATAAGAACGTGAAAGAGCACAATATCTAGCACACGTAATATATTGATTTTAACTGAGCACTGTTTTCTTCGTCGTTGAACATCCAAAGGGAAGTAGTTTTTTGTCTATAAATCCGTAACTAATTAATTAATCTTTGATCTCACATCCCCCCCCCCCCCCCCCCCCACCCCACCCCCCTCTCTCGTTCTTGCTTTTTTTTTTCTTCTTCTTTTTTTGTCTTTCTGTGTCTGCAGGTCACCTCTTGACAGCATCCTATGTTTAAAACCCCCTTTCCCGCAACAATATTCACTGGCACTCTCGGTCTCACAGACAGAATAGCTTTTTTTTTGTAAACATATGAATCCACAAGGTTAACACAAACTGGTGTCAAGTTGAAACTAGGACTTTTGCCCACTTCTCCTTCTTCTTTCCTTTAAGTCCCACCTAGAAAGTTCTGGTAAAATCAGCATGATGATTTTGGTTGCTTAACAGAAGAAGAAGAATCCCTCACATCTTGCACATGAATTTGTTTTTTTTTTGTTTTATTTCCCGTTTGTGTTTGTGTACTGACAAGGAAGGCACCTATAAAGTAGATTATGTAATAAGGAGAGATGGAATTACATAAGCACTTTAGTTTTCATTTTTCCCAAGTGGACAAGTCTTTTGCTCAAGATAAGAATTGAATCCCTGTGGTCATCAGCATTAGCTAAGTAGTCAGGTTCATAATTTAAAAGATCCAAAGTCTCATTGGGCACAAAATAGGCCATGACAACTTCTGCCAAGTAGGAAAGGGCATTTGAAAGGCCATCTGAACAATCCCAATTGTTTTTTGGTTGCATAAGATCCTGTAATCTTTCATCTGATATTTGTCTGATGATATGAAACTGTATTGGTTTTAGCTGCTTTGGCACAGCATATATATGAAGTAGTTTATTTAATTATATATATACATATATTAAACTACTTTGTTGTTATTGTTGATAAAGATATCCTTTTATACGCCCCTCCCATACAAGAGGATCTTTTGTTGAAAATCAGCATCAGTTCAGTAGCAGGAAATATTAAAAATACCCTGAAATGACACAGGAATGTGTCTCCATACCGTTTGAATTCAATTTATGAATGAACTATGATAACTGATAATTCTAAGGAAGAAGTGTATATTGGAAGAGATAGATTGATATTTTGCCGTTTTCTGCTTCAATTTTTTTCTTGCACTTGCTGCCCTAATCATCCCTCATACCACTATCTTCTCACACCCCTTCCATTACCCCCATCTCCTCCTCCTCTGTATTCCCCCTTCCATGCCCCACCCCCTCTCCTCTTTATAGTCTCCTCTTCCCCTTTCCTTCCTGTCTCACCCTTTCCAACTTCTGGCCTCCCTGCTCCATCTTCCATACCTTCCTGCAACCCCTTATCCCCACCTCCACCCTCTTGTTTTCCCCCTTTTCTCTGTTCCCATCTCATCTGCACATCTTCTCCCCTCTCCTTTCCTTCCTTCCTCTAGTCGTGCCTTCTCCTCTCCCACCTCCTCCTACCATCCTCCTCCCATTCCCTCCTCTTCTCCCTTTGCCCCCACCCAACCCCCAGCTCCCAGCCCTGTCTCCAGTCCCCTTTCCCTGTCTCACTGTTCTACTGTTCCCAGGCCCCCCCCCCCCCCCCCTTCCCCTCCCTGTCACCCCAGTCTACCCTCTTTTCCCCCATACACTCTCCAGGTTCCACACTGTCATCTTCCTTCCTTCCTGTTTCTCATTCCCCTTTGCCTTCTCCATCACCTGTCCTCCCTCTCCAGACAGTATGTCCCTTTATGTATAAATATAATAGTCATTAGTATAGTTGTAGTACTTTTTCGTGGACATTGTCATCATTGTCATTGTGCAAGTGGTAATTGTCGAAGATACTGTAGGACTGTCATCGCAGTTATCGTCATCATAGTAGTCAAAGTAGTAATAAATGTAATTGTTGCTATAATCATTGTAATTATTATGTAAGTACCTGTCCATGTCATCATAATTGTTTCATTGTAGTTGTAAAGTAGCAGTTGCAGCAGCCGGAGTAGGAGTGATTATAATAATTGTAGTTGTTGTTGTCTGATCTTTGACATGATTGTAGTAATAGCAGAAGTAGTCATCATATATTGTCATCATTGTCATTGTGCAAGTGGTAATTGTAGAAGATACTGTAGGACTGTCATCGCAGTTATCGTCATCATAGTAGTCAAAGTAGTAATAAATGTAATTGTTGCTATAGTCATTGTAATTATTATGTAAGTACCTGTCCATGTCATCATAATTGTTTCATTGTAGTTGTAAAGTAGCAGTTGCAGCAGCCGGAGTAGGAGTGATTATAATAATTGTAGTTGTTGTTGTCTGATCTTTGACATGATTGTAGTAATAGCAGAAGTAGTCATCATAGAAGTAGTAGTTCCAGCCTTAGCCAACATTGTTGTCATCATTGTCATCCAAGTTGTTATGCTATTTGTTGTGTTCATCATGCTCACACTGAACACAATGTTTTTAATGTGTATGAATGCCAACATTATTGAATGCCAGCCATGAAGTGAGTTTACATGATTGAAATCCTGCCATCACTTTGCTTTGCCATAAAGTCACATTGAAAATGTGTCAATGCAACTTTATAGCACTGAAGTGATTCATTCTTGGAGTGTCCAGATGGGAAACAGACGAAACACACACACACACACACACACACACACACACACACACACACACACACACACACACACACACACACATACACACACACACACGTGGACAGAAGGCACTTTATATTAGATTTAAAACAACAGCTTTTGTGTATACTCTCAGCTTCATGTGTGCCGAACATGGACTTCTTTTCATTTTTTTTTTGTCTTTTCTTTTGAAATGACATGATGTATCCTCCAAAACGTCTGGAGTTAGATTTGCCATCGCAGATGTTCCGATCCACACATTTAAAGATGTAACAGACAAAAAGACTGCCGTGAAACAAATAGGCCCACGGAACAAACTGCAAGTAGGCTAGTCCTTGTGGGACATTCACACACACAGATGTCACTGAAGGCCAGATTGTATTGAATTCTTGCAGAGATCGATACATGTGAAAGAAATCTAGTACAGGCCCCAGTTCACCATAACTTAATTATGACTACGTTAAGCCTAGATCTAGTTGGTAGTCACTTGATGTGTTTTGTCTTTCTGCTCGATTTAACGGCTAATGAACGGTGGACTTAGTAAAAACACACAGGCATACACCTTCGTAAGGCACTGATACAGTTATAGTTTAATTACGACATGCCGTTTTTCCAAGAACAAAAGCAACATTGCTTGGCTTTTCTTCAGAGAATTGTTGAATAACACGTACTGGAAACAGAAAGCAATCATCATCCGTTAGAATGCCTCATGACTGAAAGTGAGAATGCGCTGCAAAGTGGAAGTATGATCAAGACTCTGGGGAGGGGTAGGAGTTTGTATTTACATTTCCTAATGAATGAATGTATTCTGAATCTGGATCAATACGTTGCAGACGACAACTTTATTTGATTATTTGAATGGAGTGGATTTGCCTTTTACCACTAACCAGTCAGAGGAGGCAAAAGACTATTCCCTCATGTACGTTATTTTGTATTGGAAACTTCGGGAGCGCCGAAGAGAAGTTACAGATAGGTGGCAGAGGGCCAACCAGTGTGCGAGGGATCCTTCGACCACTGATAAAAATGCGGAGGAACATGGGGCATTAATGATCTCCTGTCTAAGATGTTCAAGTCAGAGATCTAAAGTGAAAAGAAAAATACTGCTGTGTACGACAGTCACAGGTCTTCTAATCTTCAAGCCATGATGACTTACAGTCATTTGTGACCAACCGCGCATGATGCAGAGAAAAATATTTGACAGGAGAAGTAAACAGAGGTGAAGGAAACGAAAGCAAAGTGATCTGCTAAACTGTTCAGGTCCACTAACTAAACATGAAATAACTAAACAAATGAGGAAACACTTGCTTTCAGATCTCCAATAAGACCAGTCCGTCTGTTGTAGCACCCCCACACCCCCACTCCCAGGGGGATAAACCCCACTGACACAGTGCTAACCATCAACGATCCAACTTAAGCAAGTTACTCAAATAATAATACAAATTAGGGGGGGGGGGGGGGGGGGGGGGGGGGGGTGTGTGAGAAAGCTCCCTCCTTAAAGAATGCCATGATGGGAAGCCTTGGCCACAGAAGTTGGAGGGAAGTTCCAAGTTGGTATGACATGTGGGGAGAAAATCTTAATTTAAAAGTATTTGCTTATATTGAGATATGAAAGAGTTTGTAACATGAACAGTGCTAGTTCTACAGGAGTTGAGAATAAAGTACTGCATAGGCCAGGTTATTGATGATCTTAATAGCATAACCAATTATGTTTTGCTTCTTCTGTTCTCCAGAGTATTCCACTTCAGTTTTTGTAGTCTGGGAATCACACTGCTCTCAAGAACATGCAGGCACTGAAAACTTTGACATGAAGTCATCATAAGCATAGGCTTGATGAATAAGTCAAAAAACCGGGAACACAAGGAATGCAGGGCTTGATGGCCTCTTTTTCGATGAAGATGATGAGAAGCTGGTGTGATGGTATTCATACTACTTCTAGTCGAAGATTGCTTGTCTGTGCTGTACTCTGGGCTTGGTTTCACGAAATATCCCAACATCAACTAACAGGACAGATTCAAACACCTGCAATATTATTCTAGAGAGTTGAGCAATATTCTCAAAGATGCATCAGGTAAGTGAGTTTCGATTTTTCCGCTGCAGCTTTACTTTGGGTAAGAGCCTGCAGGGGGGAAATCCCACACATTTATGGACATGATAGGATTTGTGTGACCTACAACATGCAACACAAACCAGTACATCACTGTGATTGCAAGTGATTTACTGGCATTTTTTTTTCCTATTTAAACCTTTCCAGAATGTTCCTTTCTGTGTAATTTTAGCATATGTATGTGTGTATAGCATTAGAATGTGAGTGAATGACAATATTTGATATCAGTCTTTGCTAAAAGAGTAGTTTATCAGAAACTGTTAAATCTAAATGCAATGTTGGTACAATTCTTCATTGGTTTTGTATAATCTACTTTTTCATCATTTCAGACAGTGTTTCCATGGACAATTCAGATGATAGCGATTTTGGTAAGTGTACATGTATATTTGAGTTTGTGTGTGTGTGTGTGTGTGTGTGTGTGTGTGTGTGTGTGTGTGTGTGTGTGTGTGTGTGTGAACCCAGAATGTATCTGATCTTTGGAAAAGAGTGCGTTTGCAGAGAATACATCAAGCGACAATGACTATGTCTTGTTTCAATGTTCACATAAAATGTCTGTTTCAAGATTAGAGAATCTGTACTCCTGTTTTGTTGCTAACGTATTGCATTTGTATTATAACTTTTACTTCTGTAAAAATGTAAGTCAGAGGAAATGGGGAACGTGACCCAAGATGGTTTTCATGGAGAATTATCCAACGCCAAAGGGCAAACTGAGTTATGTTAATCATAGAGTTCTTCTTCTTGATCATCCCTTGGGTACCACACTGAAGAAAAATTCAGCAGGTTCCTCCAGTTCTGGTGGTTGTGCACCAAAGGCCTGGGTCTCTGCAAATATTTTACCTGTCCATTCTGCGATGTTGTCTTTTTTTTCTGTCATCCTTCTTCCTTTCAGCCTCCTTCAACCGTTCCATGCAGAATCATTTAAGCGTCGTTGCCTTTGTATCTTGTTACATGGCCACTCGTGTGCACTTCAAGGGCAATGCTGATGCTGATGCTGACATGGTTTTCAAGTGCACGAGTCATGATACATTTCACAGATACGTTGAAAAGTGTGGGAGATAAAGGGCAGTCCTGACAAGCTCCAACCGATTTGTGTGGAATTCTGCCCAGAAGCCTGTATTAAGACTGCAACTGTCACTGTTGATTATAGTTGCTGAGTGGTTTTCATTTATGTCTACCTGCATTAAATTTCTTTGTTTTGGCCCATAGCCCCTGCTGCCAGACGCTATCAAAGGCTTAGAAGACGGCTTAAAAGCAAAAGGCTTAGATGGTAGATCTCCTTCTGGCAAAGGAGATACTTTTCACAAATGGCATGCAAATTAAAAATCTGTAAGGTGATACTTTTGCCTTTGTGGAAACCAGTGTTGTTCAGCAGTAATGGTATCTTCTTGCGGCTGTCATCTGTTCGGAATGATTCTGAGCATTTTTTAGCTGGCATGGGTGATCAAACTGATAGCGCGGTAGTTCTTAAAGTGTGAGAGATTTCATTGTTTGGGGGAAAGTTTATGATCCCTCCATTCCCGTATTCTACAATGTGCCTCAATTCCATACAACTCACATTTTCTTTAAAGTCTTGTAAGCCTGATGTTGTGTATGTAGGATAATACCAGTTTGTAAACTGTGGGAGTAAAATCACACTAATGGGAGATAATGCATACATGGAATCAGCACAATTAGGCAGAGGCAGCTGACTTGATTTTCTTTGTGATAAAACTCAGAAAAAAAAAAAAAGGTTGGATTGGAGGGTTACGCATGAACAGGTCACTTGATTTTTTTTTGTCCTTCATGCTCAAAAAGAGGCTTTGGTACTGGGGCTTTATTTTAACTTTATAAGGTCACCAAACTGTGGATTTAAATTGGTGTTCAAATTTATGTTTGTAAGGTCATCAAATGATGAAAATGAATTAGTGTTCAAATGTATGTGTGTAATGACATGAAAATGTGAGTGTTCATATGTTTGTTTGTAATGTCATTAAATGAAGAATTGAAAAATGGTTTTTAAAACATGGGAGCTCTTTTTTTTTTTCTTTTTTTTTTTAAGATTTGAAAGGTTACCAAAGAGCGCCTTTCAAGAGGTGTTAAAATATATATTGAATGACAGATGGAGCTGTGACCCCCATCATGGGCTCCCCCTCTGTAGGCCTGCAGGGACAGGTGCTTGACTCGGACAGCCCCACTGAATTCTCTCCCATGCAGAGGAGGGGGACAGCACACTGCAAGAAAAGAGATAAAGGACGGAAGAGGAGAGGGAAGATTGAAGTCAGCTTTAACTTGGGTCAGTGGCCATCTTGGGTGACTTTGTTCACTTTGCATATTCTACCTAGTGAAAACCGAGATAATGTCTGTATTAGTGTATATTATGTGTTTTGCCTTGTGAGTTACATAGTTAATTTACATGTTGTTTCTTTCCACCCTTACCTATTTTGCTTATTTTTCTAATCGTATATCTTTTTAAAAAATGCATATTAAGTTTATAACTATTGTATGTTATGAACATTGCAACTCACATTTTTAAAATATTCAAAGCCATGTTTCATTACAAAATGAAAACAATAAGTTCTTTGTCTCACGAGTTTTATGATTTGGATACTCAATTACTGTTGTTGTTCTTGTTTTGATTTTGCTTTATATCCCATTAGTCTCTTATTGAATGGCATGGAGAAAGAAAGTTGAGGGAATGTGTGTAGCATGCAACTTTTGGTCACAACAAGTAAATTGACCTTTTGTCAAATAAGAAACATCAGTAGTCCAAAATCACACAGACTGACAGATGAACAGACAAAGA
>JADBJO010003776.1:45000-65000 GCA_016801955.1 Conus betulinus
AAAAAAAATAGCTACTTGACAGTTTCTTACCTAAGCAAAAGAACTAAAATCAATAAAATATGACAGAGTACTTAGCAATTTGTCATTCAGCCTTCTTCACAAGACTGGGTAGCTGTTTCATATTGGAAAAAAATCATTAAGAATAATAACACTCACTTTTAAAATTTTGACACATAATAACTGTGTACCTGAATATAAACTAAGTACATAATATCAAAGCTCTTGCCTATTCAGTACACTGTCAATCACAGGAAGAAGATGGGGTATCTTTCATGAGGTAAGTAGGAAATTTAAACAGGTTTGAACCTAAGTTTCTCTCGAAAATAAAGGACTTTTTCTATACAGATCTCATTTAGAATGCTGGCAGTATGTACACATTGGCTACTTGAAAGTTTCTACAGTATCAAAAATGAACAAACACCAATCCTACACTGTTGGCCATGAGCTGGTCACTGCGATCCACTCCTGGCATGTTGACTCATGGTCCTGGACAGCTTTGGGCTTCATCTTCCTGCCTGTCCTTGTGGTGACCTCCCCCACTTCAGCTGGATCCATTTTGGTGGAGATCAAGTGTACAGCTCTCTTGTGCATCCACTTCAGGACACCCGCAACATCTGAAACAAAAAAAACAACAGGATCATAATCTCGGTCTCAATGAACAACAGTGTTGTAACAAAATCTTAACTTTACTCGGTCTTCTTGTCAATAGAAAAAGAAAATTTGTCAAGTTCAGCATGTTTGTCCATATGTACATGCACAGAGTTAAAAAAGAAACACACACACACACACACCAAATGCACATACACACGCACACAAACAAAGACACACACACACACACACACACACACACACACACACACACACACACCACACACACACACACCAAAGGGGTGTGGTCAGTCATGCCTTGCAACTTCCGTCCATGTGCTTGCTGGCCTGTGTATGGAGGCATTGATGGAAAAAAAGAAAAATCTCCGTGCCAGTCTCTTGTCATGAACCAGGAAAAATATTCCCCACTCTGGTCTGTCGGTGGTTCATTTGCATATGCATCGTCTTGAGCTATGCCATCCTTACGACACTGTCACTCACCCCACCCACCCCTCACTCTCTGTCTCTAACGTCGCCATGTTCACTTTCTAATGCACTTTCACACTCTTCAGACGGGCTAGATTTTCTGTCATCATCGTGTTCAGTATTTTCAAGGTCTGATCCTTCAGTTTGAACAAGTTCAACAGCTTCACGTAAGCTGTAAACATGCGTTTCCTGTCTGCTTCTCCCACCACTAGTCGAAGGCTTAGATGCCATTATGATCTCACTTCAAACAGAGAACTGGGCTGGTGTAAAAATAGGTCAGTGGTCGGTGAACGCATCACAGTGTCGCACATGCAGCAGTGAAAGATTTCTCTATGATAATGAGGCTGTCAGTTAGAAGACTTTGGTTTCCATGAGTCTGCATGACGTTCTCTAAAAAATGTGCTAATGTGCAAACCACTATAGCGGATGTCAGAGCGAAAGCGTTGTGCGTGGGACGTCCGCTGTAGCGGATGTCAGAGTGGAGTAAGTTAACTGAGATGCTAATGAAGTGAGTTGTAAATTTGCAAGGAGCAGAAAGATCATATTGACTTGGAAACTGTCATATATAATCGAATAATGGGACCAGTGGCCTGAGAATAATTTCGGTTCTGATCTGAATGATTAAGTGGTTGGAGCAATGACCGGTAGATTTTTCATCCTCTGGAATTTTTTTGTAAATGAACTTAACTGCAATGTTAGAAGAAAACGCAAAATGCCAAAACAAAAAACAAAAATAGGTTAGTTCATCCATAGTGGTAACACTTTGTGTATACATGTATTACAGAAGAAGCAGGAGTTTGCTCAAAGGCAGAGAGACGGGGAGGTAAACCCTCAGCAGCTGGAGCTGATGACAAAGACTACAAAGAGCAGCAAAGACAGCAAGGACCAGGAGGACAGATGCACCAAACAGCACAAAGCAAAGGCAAATGACAGGTTTCCAGTGATAACAAGAATACTGAGCTGCCAGACCCTGCTAAACTGTGTGAAGAACTGTAGTATTACAGTGTTGAAGAGGGATAAACGTGACAGGCAAATTTATCTAGTTCTGTCAGGTGCATAAATGCATAACCTCCTTACCCTTCCCTTTCTGATTTTCCATACCCCTTGTTCCCATACATGGACACAAACATACTTATGCTTATGTGTGTGCTTTTCACACTTATATACATACTTATGCATGTGTGCACACATATAAACACACGTATGCACTATGGAAGTATACTCTTCACACACACACACACACACACACACACACACACACACACACACACACACACACACACACACACTTTCTTTCTTTCTCTTTCTGTCTGTGTCTTGGAATTTTGTCAGAAACATTATTAGCTCCCAGGATTGTTTATGGATTAAGAGCCATAAATATCCATGATTATTATTTAGCACGCACACACGCATGCACGCACACACGCACGCACACACGCACGCACACACACACACACACACACACACACACACACACACACACACACACACACACACACACACACACGCACACACACACACACACACACACATATGCACACACTCTCTCTCTCTCTCTCTCTCTCTCTCTCTCTCTCTCTCTCTCTCTCTCATGCACATCTACATAAAGTCACACCTGTCACAAACATGTTACACACACGGGTGCGTGTGTGCTCACACGCAAGCACAGGTTAATGATTTTTCTTAAATGCATATCTTGCATAAATCCTTCCTTGCAAACAGCATCAGTAAAGAGAAATGAAGGGATCAGTGATTCCTGAATCTTTGCATTCAACAATATATCTGGAAGAAAAAGGTAGAGGATATACGTTTTCAGAGGACTAGGAGTGTCAATTGTCAAGTTAATTATGAACAACTACTCTTTGGTGATACTGGGCTGATGAGTTAAAAACATCAGGAAAAGAATTTTTTTTTAAATGTCTGTCAAACCTGACATTGATTTTAGTAGTTGATTAACAAAATGAATATAGTGCACAATCTCATCTTTGAAGAGACTGAAGACTGAGACTCTTCATATACTTGCTAGTGAAAGCCTGGACAACAGCAGTTTTGGCTAAGCTCAACATGATCTCTTTCCATTAAAAAATTTTGTTTTAGACTCCTGGGTATGAGAAAGAGGTCCACATAAGCTGATTCCATTTCGGATGATCATGAATACAAGGAGCAGTATCAGTGTCACACAAAACATTTACTTTCTCAACATATCTGAAATACTTTTGTAGAATGCAAATGGGGAGGGTTTTTTTTTTTTTTTCTCATCATCTGACCTTGATATTTAAATCCAAATGTCTCAGTTGACTTTCCACAACTTGAGAAGCTCATTTGTGTCTGGATGGAGACACAAAGCATTGTGTTCCTGCAAGGGTCTGAAGAAATGTATTTCATTCTGTTCAGGCACTACGTAGTCCAGTGTACGACATGCTGTCAGTGTTGCTGGAGTGGGTGTGTGAGGCTCATCTTCGTCAGTCCATTACAGACCAGCCAACACATCCATCAGAGCGATTCTCTGCTGCTGACTTCTTGCAGGACAAAGTGCTCAAGGTAGCAGTTTAATCATCACAAATTGGTTTCCTGATTTGTTATGATTGTTCTCTAACATTGTTGTGCTTTGTAAAGATTTTTGCCCCTTTGGGCCAAGTTCTCATGGAGAGATATGAGCGCTTGATTCAAAAACATGTTTTCTTTTCAGTCAAAGTTTAATCAGCAATGTTTTTAGTCAGAATTGTGAGTTTGGATCACAATGACTTAGAATGTACAGAGTTTTCAGTAAAATCCTGTTAGTTGTGTGTAATCTAGACTGTCTTCAGGAATAGACCACAAAATGGTTTGGTCTATATGTGTAACTTTTTTTCCGGCAGTATGATCATTCAGCATCCTGTCAAATGGTTGACTGTGTGCAGCTTCTTCCATCTTTGTGGAGATTCTGCGAGAGAGTCAGCTGGGTAGCGTCAAGCGCTCCCTTCCTTGCCTACAGTTTATCTACTGGTCTCTGCTGTTGATAGAGCAAGGCACCAGTCAACAGGTATGTGTATGTACTGCTCTTTGCTTTGTACAGGGCAAGGCACAAGTCCACAGGTATAACAGGTATGTGATGTACTGCTGTTTGCTTCGTACACGGCAAGGCACAAGTCAACAGGTATGCCTTTATGTACTGCTTTGCTCCTTACAGTGTAAGGTGCCAGTCAACAGGTATGTGTACTTCTTATAAAGAGTAAGGTCTCAGTCAATAAGCTTATCATAATTTGCGGAAGGCAATAGTGCCTTCATATACTGCTGCTCTCCCATACTGATAGAGAAAGGCATCAGTGAACAGACATACCTTCATCTATGGCTCTGTCCTGCAGATAGAGCAAGGCACAAGTCAGCATGTATATTTTCATCCACTGCTTTCTTCTACTGGTAGTGGAGCAGCAGTTGACCTGTACGTCTTCATCTATTGCTTTCTCTCACTGGTTGAGTTAGGCACCAGTCACCAGGCTCATCATCTCAAACTGTTCTGCTGATAGAGAGGGACATCAATCAGGTATGTCTGTGTCTGTTGCTCTCTTTTGCTAATGGAGTAAAGGACCATTTTGGTGGGAGAGTCTTCATCTGCTGCTGGCTGCTGCTGATTTTGTAAGGATCCAGTCAACAGGAACCTCTTCAGGTCTTGCTCTCTCTTCTGCTGGTAGAATAAGGCACCAGTCAACAGGTGTATCCTCAGCTACTGTGCTGTCTCTCTTCTGAAGGTGTTAGGCACCATTTATGCATGTCTTCACCTATTGCTCTGATCTGCTACTAGGGTAAGATTCAATCAACTGGTACGTCTTCATTTATTGTTCTCTTCTGCTGATGGAGTAAAGGCACAAGTCAGCAGTGTCTTCACAAGCCGCTCTCTTCTGCTGATGAATGAAAGCGTCAGTCTGTACATGAATCATCATCCATTGTTCTTTGCTTTAAGTTCAGGGCACAGTTAGCATACATCATCTACTGCTCTCTGCTGATAGACTAAGGCATCATCAACAGGTGAGTCATCAATCATTGTTCCATACTGTTAGACAAAGAGATCAGTTTGCAGGTAAATGGTGGTATTCATACTTGTGACCATTACTTGGGGATACAATTGATAAAACAGATTACAAGGAAATTAGAAAGATAGTAACATTATGCAGAATGAAAATGGATCTAGGAACATTACACAGAATTTAAATGAATGGTGCGATTTTCAAGTGATCATAAAACCACTTAAAGTTAGCAGTACAATTTTTAACATTTAATAGAAGAAAAGAGACAAAGATTATTGATTTTGCTGCCTTTTTGAAGTTTACAGAGAATGCAAATAAGAAATAAACGATAATGTGCTGATTAAACAGCTATTGTAACCAAAAGGACGTTTTGTGAAAGAGTTACATGCTGATTTGCTTAGGTAAAGTGCACTGGTGATCTAAATTTAGTAGTATGGACTAACTGTTACAAGCATTGCTCAAGTTTGTGAATATACATGTATATGTACGTGCATGTGCTTTAGTCAGTATGGGGACACTTGTCTTTTCACTAATTTAGCTTCTGATACAGATTTTGTGTTCTTCACACCAAGCCTACTTTTGTGAATGAATGTTTGAATTCTCAGAAAGCCAGCTTATCATCTACGCTGCGGCGATTAGGTGAGGAAATATATCGGCCTCGCTGGCTACGAGGAGTAGAAGATGGCATGACTGGTAGCGCCGCAGCACTAGCACCAGGGACAGGCGACTCGGCAGGGGATGCTCCACGGGATGCCCTTTTTCTACGCAGTCATAATCAGCATGTGCGACTCCTGTGTCATTTCATCATTCTGAAAACTCTGTCGCAAGGTCAGTGTAGACAAAGAAAACTCTCAGGATTCTTCCATTTACTGGAAAACAGTTAGATCACAGCTTACTGAAATTAAGCACTTTTTGCCCAGCATTATTGTTTTGCTTTGGTGTGAGAAATGTAAGTTATGAAAAAGAGAAATATTCACTGTTGCCTGTGGGGAAAAAAAGCTTATTTTGAATAAGAATAAATGAGCACACATTGAAGGCACAGATGTGTTGGCCGACTGTCTTGCTTAAGCCAGAGTACAGAGTAATCATAGGCATATGTGCCATCTTTTCAGGTATATGTAGCTTGACTGTCTTTTTTTTCTTGAAGAGTTGAGTGGTGGTTTGTTTACCTTTGTTATTGGAGATACAATGATAAGACTAAGTGAACTTTTGAGTTTCCATGTGTGTGTGTTTTTCTTCTTAGAGGAAGAGAATTGGTTTGATGAGGGTGACAGCCCAGATATGGATCCTCACAGTTGGCTGGACTATAAACAATATAAACTGAATTGATATTTGACGGAATACCTTTTTTTTCTGGGATGGAAGGAAGAAAAGGTTTCTTGATGTTTGTTTAGCTTTAAGTAAATTCACTGCCAACCAGCTGTGTACAAACTAAAGCTTTTTTTTCCAAGCAAGAGTTTTTCATTCTGATCAAGAGGATGATAAAAATGATGCTGTGGAGTTCCATTCCAGTCTGAGACTGCATTACAGGGTCGTAGTCTGTGTGCTTTCTTAATATATCCCATCATCAACCAGGCCCAAGAAATACAGACACCTGCAGTGTTGGTCAGGAAACTGAGCAATGGTCTCAAAAACACATCCATGAAGCTAAGGAAGCCTGACTATGCAGGTGCAGGCTTCCCAAGTGAGTCCATAACAAAGTCGGCTCTGGGTAGGGGCAGAAAGGTCCCACCCAAAAAAGAAGAAAGGCTCTGATAATGATACAACCCGCAACTTTTCAGGCAGGAATCTGCAATGCTAATACTGCGCAATGGCAGCTGGCTGTCAAAGCCTTTCTTTGTCTATCTTGTTATATGGAAAGCTGGTGATGTTGAACCAATTTGACCATTTTCATTGACGTTAATGTTACTGGAATGCACTTGCAGAGGAAGTGAAATAATGCTGTGTGCAGCGGACATCCTGGCTCATGCCTTTGATGTGCTGAAAGTGGAGCTGAAGTCTGAGGTGTCCAAAGAGCTGTTCCTCTACTACCAGCTACCCCAGTCATCACTCATTTCCTCAAACCCACCAACAAGGTGAGGATTACGCTGTATTACAGGACATTCAGAGGCTGTCTAACTTTTATTATCGGTCATTGTCCACCAACAGTGAGGAATGAATGTGGAAATCTGATCTCTTGACCAGAATCAGAGTTTCAGATTGTTTTTTTTTTACAAGTCTCCATGGGACAGATGTCGTCTGGCAGCTGAAAATGAGGGGACAGAAAATAAAGGCATGATACAAACTTTAGGTACGTAATTTGTAACTTTCATGTAGTTTTAACCAGTCGTTAGCAGTACACCATAAATTTGTTCAAGCAAAAAGCAAAGGCTTAATATCTTGAGCTTTCATGCAGTTAAACCAGTCATTAGGAGTAAGCACCATGAATTTGTTCTAATTATACTTTTCGCCTGGAGGACACTATCATTCTGAAGGAAGATTTCTTATTGTAATATTTGCACACATTTATGTTTGATTTGCTATATTTTGAAAAAAATCTGTTTATGTATCTTTTATATTTATCTCTCTCTGTGTCTGTCTGAGTATGTATGTATCTATCAATCAATCAGTCAACCTGTCTGTAGATTTCTCTGTCTGTCTATGCATTTATAAAGAAAATGAAAGAGAAAAAAATCCTTGTTCATGCAGGTTTGTGACACGACTAATCTTTGCTTCGCATTTCCTGGCTTTTTCTTCCTGACGATTGCACATTACAATATGTACAGGACACAGTGTGTGTACCTATCCAACATTTACAGTGAAGTAAAGGGGCCCTACTCTCTTCCGCTAATTCTGACTACAGCTCTTGTTTGTTGTTTCGATTCCAAAATTGAAAACTAATAATGTCTCAGAATGAATTGTGGCTGCGTGGACAGGCATGATTTTTCAACATCTGTTATTTCACAAGATTAAATGGTAGAGAGAAGGACCAACCCCATCTTGGCTGTTTTGCAACAGACATGCTACAGCCTGGTACATGAGCTTGGTATTTGACGTGTGATTTGATAAATTTCATGTGAAAATGTCATGGGCATGCCCATCATTTGAAGCTTCGAGAATAGAACTCCATACCGTCATCTTCATTGTCATCAATCAGATTATTAAAAAAAAAAGTCTTTGATTCTGTGGTCCTTCATTTTCTGCTCTTCTTTTGATCTCAGTTTTTACTTCATCTCTACGTCTGTTCCCTTGATGGGTCCATGTGAGATAATTGATAACGGGCAAATTTCTGCACATCGGCATTGGATGAACATGGTGATGCCCATTAGAGAGGGGACCCTCACTCATATTAGCTCCACAACTTAGCTGTTATTTTCATCCGTTGGGGTTGAGCAGGATTCTAGCAATTATTTTCATCTGTTGGGGTTCAGCAGGATACTAGCGATCAAAAGGTGGTGATCTGCATACATTAGATCAGAACAGACACCAGTGAACACCACCAAAGTGACTGGGGTGCAGGGTATTGCCTCCTCTAATGCATTGCCTCATATTACAACATATTGCACCTCAGGGATTACTGGTGTTGGGGCTGCAACAGGACAAACTGGAGTTTGGCTTTAAATTAGGAACCCGAATGAACGGTGTAGGAGCGATACCATCGAAGTGGTATGGGAAAGTGAGAGAAAGAAAAAGTAATCACACATGTGTGGGCTTTTATTACAAAGTTTGACCAAGTAAACATATGGTTGAAAAAAGGAAAAAGACCATGCTGATGTAAGATTTCTTAAATGTAGGATTACAGCACATTCAGATGTCAGTGCTTCTGTTTTGATGATACATTGTTCTTGTCTCAGTTGTTCTTTCAAACAGAAATTTGTAACAAAGAGAGAGATATCTCTGAAAGACTTGATGTGTCGTGTTTGACCTTTTACAGGCTTTCATTGGAACAGCAGTGGACATTCTCCTGCAGATGTCAACTGACTCTCCTTTCCAGACTGCCTTTCTGGACAGTTGCAGCAATGAGGCCTTTTTCCGCACTGCTGCCATGGTGATCCGCACCCCACTGTCTGAACCCAAAATTATGGAGAGACTCAGCATCATTCTGCAGAAGTTATCCAAGATCAGGTGGGTCAGTTGGAACTCAAAACCCTGCTGCCCTTTCAAAATGTTTAGTGACAGATTCATTTACTTGTTCATTTTGCAGTCTTGTGTGTGAGAGAGAGAGAGAGAGAGAGAGAGAGAGAGAGAGTGTGTGTGTGTGTGTGTGTGTGTGTGTGTGTAAACAGCGATGAAACTGTGTTTATCCTGGTTTCAGATGATTGGAAGAGCTGTTTTGTAGTTTTTTGTTGTATTTATTTTTATTTTTGCAGCTTGTGCCAGTTATAATAATGAAGATGTTATTCATTTAGGTAAATTTAGTAACCAGGAAGTGTGGGTTACAATCGGTGTAGGGATTACAATCAAGAAGATATTCATGAAAGAGATGTCTTAAAATGGACTTCAATCAACACTGATCAGTTTAAAATCACTGATTCATTTTATTTTTGCAAAAAGAAGGAAACTGGAAACAGTGATTCTACCAGATGATAAAAGTTAGCCGTTATTGTATGATGATATGCTTTATATCAGTAAAACAATATAAGTATCTGACACTTGGTGGTATTGTTTATCAAGTTTACACCACCTGTTGTGAACAAAACATCAGAAAGTTTGTGCATCTTTGTTGCAGGAGTAACAAAAAATTCTTTGAGGTATACACCATTGTCACCATCATTCAGGAACTGCTGAGAGGCTGTGGCAATGACAATGCTTTCCTTGCTCTCAACCTCAAGTCCATCCTCTTCAATCTCAACTCCACTGTTTGAAAAATGACTTCTTGTAATAATGGACTGCCAGAGAAGAGATGAAGTGTTGTGATTGGGATCTGGACAAGCTGAAATCAAGACTCATGGGATATACATATCCATAGTTAAAGTGATAGGGTAGAATGAGGTTTTGTGACAGATTTATTTATTATTATAGTAACAGTAATCACTCATTTGCATATGAAACAAGTATGGTCAATAATTCTGAACAGATGCTGCAGTTTGACAACAAAGGAAAGGTGAAATTTAGTTTGCCAGTGTTTGAATAAACTCATTGTGTAGGACAAATACTGCTTGCTTGTTTGAGATTCATAATAAGCAAGTAGTGAATAAATATATGAATTTGAATAAACAGTAGCTAGTAGGGACTTTCCTGTTGTCAATTTTTTTAAAAAAATGTATTTCATAGCAGAGGGCTGTGTATGGCTACTTTTTCATTCTGTCATCAGTGTTCTATCAGAATTTTTTTTATGCCATAAACTTTGGTGCCTCAATATTTACCTCAATGGAAATGTTTTTAGCTATAAACTTCGATATCCCAATACAGCACCTGAATACTGTCATTCAAATCCATGAGCCTTATAATAATTTATTATCAGATCTGTTGTGATGAATGGATCAAGTTTCACACTGATAAAAGAAGTAAGAAATTTCAGTGCAAAAGTAGGTGGGGATAGAGTTTACTGGGCAACAGACAATGGGTGCATGACGTATCTTCTGCAGTCAGACATGTTATGTATAGAGAATACATCGACAGTTGCACAAGAACTTCAGGTGAATCATCATCTTTATGTGATATTTGATGCTGAGTTAAATGCTTTGAAAGTACAAAAAAGAAAATCCGTCCTATTTTTAGTTGGTCTTTCTCCTGCATGATTTTGTGAATAATCTCTGAAAGAAGACAAAAATATCGAACGGCAGTCAGTTTGATTGCTGTGAAAATCAGGTAAAAAAAAAAGTGTTTGTAATTTTTATTTACTTACTGTGAAACAAATGTTTGTGAATATTGTTATGCAGGTGTTTGTCTTACAGGTGTAATAAAGTTTGTTTTGTTTGCTTGGTTTTTGTTTATGATCTTAAGTGTGCATTTGTGTTTAATAGGTTATTAGGGTGTGTAGGACTTTTTTCCTTTTTAATCTTCGTTTTTTTCCTTTTTAATCTTCGTCATGCATTACTCAAACTTTTGCATGCTGCATGCTGTGTTAAAACATTTAAAATATTCACCCATGCTTGTAAAAAATGACTTTCCTTTGCCTTTTGAACTGGATGAAAAGTTAAGCTTGACTGTTCGTTTAGCGAACCACCATAGGCGTACCATGGGAATGAAACTTAGCCCAGACTGTTGTACTGATGAAAGTCTCACTCCCCGCCTTTCCGTATACTTACTGGGTGAAAATTATCACATTACTGCCCTTTCTCTGTAAACAAATTATGTAAGTTATTGTACTGCTGCATGCACTCAGCATAAAAGCTGCTGTTTTGTTCCTAATCATCGCTGCCCAGTCTGTGTTGGAAGAGCACATATGGCACACAAACTGTAAGGATAGGGTACGGACATATAAGCCTGTGCAAATGACGAACAGAAGCATGAGAGTTTTGCTCTACTTTTTTTTTTTTTTTTTCTGTCTCTCTGTTTCTTTGTGTGTATGTGTGCATGTGTGTGTATGTGTTTGAGGTATGTGTGTGTGAGTGAGTGAGTTGGTGTGTGTATGTATGAGAAAGAGAGAGCAGGAGAGAGAGCAGTACAAAATCACAAATTTGCAGGAGCAGAAGAAAATGACAAATGAGTTGTAGGTTCTCCACATGAAAGAACACCAAGACCAAACAAGCTCAACACTACCTGAAGATGTTGAGCTGGTCATTGAAGTATGAAAAATGTCTGAAAAAGAAGAAGAAGAAGAAATTCAGTGATTATATGAAACAAACTGTATATACTAGTGATATTTTTGTAGTTTTGTTATCAAAATCAAGAGCAACAACATATCCTGCCTGTGTACAAGGGGCAGAAAGTGTGAGAGGCCCAGATATACAGCTGTGCAGAAGCTGTACAGAACATCTTGATTGACAATAGAAGCCATAAAAGAGAGATGTATCATCTGGCATCTGTGAAAATATGGGTCTTTTTTTCAGCTAATGAAGCACAGGGATCCTTTGAAGAAGTACGAATTGTGATATCTCTTTGAAAATGTAGGTCCCATTTGATTCACAAAACACAAAGTAGGATAAACCAGCTCTTTTTGGACTCACAAACCATAGTGTTGATGATTATTACTGACATAATAAAAGTATGAGATTTTGACCACCTGTTATTACTGTATGGCTCTTCTTTGAGCCACGAGGTGAGATGAAGGATACTTTTTGTTGACATTGTTTGTTTCTGAAAATAAACATATTAAACTCGTTGCATGTGTAGTCCATATTGTTATGGAGGCTGACATGAAGGGACAAGGATTTGGCTCCAATGATGAAACTAATTATATGCCTGAATAACGAGTCTGGGTCTTTTTTGGCCCACAATCTAAGGCTGGGGTTATGAATCTTGGTCAACCATCACACAGATTTGCCTCTTAAAACTGTTCTTCTTTTCATAATAGGCTAAAGTGACACGGTAAAGCTAGTCCATCTCACTATCTTGACAAATGTTTGAAGCACACCCTCTTGTACAAATCATACACAAAACTATATCAACATGCATAAAGTTTTTTTTATACCCCTCAGACATGTGTTTGCCAAACTTTAAAAAACAAAAAGCACCAGAATGTTTCAAATGCTCTTAAGGGTTGCTAGTTTGTGTGATTCTCACAGAACCTTCTCGAGAATCTATACTAGTGTGTGTACAGAGTAGATGTATTTCATAAAAATAATTGAAAAAAAATATTGGGTGTTGATGCTGCCAAAACGTGCACCTTAACAAACAAGGAAAAACAAGGAGCATCAGAACACAAATGTTCCAGAAAACATGCATGATCCACAAGAACAAAACAATAAACAACACTTGAAATCTTGAGAACTAATCCTTACATGGAAGGGCGGGAAGTGGGTGACCAGCTGACCATGGATAGGGCAATAGAAATAGTTGTCACACACGGGACAACAAAGTAGTGGCTGGACGCGATGCAGAGGTGATAAAGAAAAGATGCTTCAAGAGCAGCGAAAGAGACAAAACACTGTGCCTAAGTGATGAGAGCAAGAGACCACAAGAACATACACACACACACACAGGAGGTAAGACGTACGTAATTGTAACAACTGTAGACATTAGCATGGCGGTAAAGCATCCTGGCTTTTTTTTTTGGCCAGGGTATCAGCAGTGCAACAAACTCAACCATTTCTCCAAGGTCTGCTGGTCAAGAAGGAACTTGAGCTGAAGAAGAGGATAAAGAGAACTCTTTAACCTTGGGCATCATCACTGATGGCAGGGGACCATTTCAACACCACCTACAGCCAACCAACACCAACAAGGGAACAGGCGACATTCTGTGCTTCTAAAGAGACATGTATGCAGGCCAATGTGTCAGAATAGTCGACATGATGGCTGAGGAAGTTTAATAGATGAAGATGAATGTGATCCCGTATCAGATCTGAAAAAATATGTTCATGCCACCACCACTCAAGCCTGGGAAGGCCAGCCCGTGTTGACATCAGAAGCATCATGAATCTTGAATGCGCCTATATTCTCCACAGCCGAGACGTTGAGTCACTCCCAGCTTTCACTCAGGCTCCAGATGTCATTGCAGGTGTAGGTCATCAAGATAATATTAATCACCAGAAACCCAGAGATGACCAAGGAAGCAGCAGCACTCCGTGAATACAACCACCTATTCGATGATGACCTGAGCAACATGGAGAGAAAATAAACATCCACTCCAAAGGGAGAGTGTGTCGGTGATCCATCCGTGCTGAAGAAACAGCTGAAGATAGAGCTGAACACCATGCAAGCAAAGGGAGTCATTATGAAGTTCATGTGGCCCACAGAGTAAGTCAGCTTGCACGTTGTCGTCGAGAAATCCAAAGGGAGGCTGCACATTTGCCTGGATGTCACGCAGTCAAACAGCCTCCACTATGTCATGTGAATACTGGATGATACACTGGTCTGGATCTTGGGCACCAGTTACTTTAATCAAGTAGTTGCCATGAATGACTACTGACAGAGATGATGCTCTCCGCTGAAGAACTCTATACGACCAAGGGAGAGGGGAGGGGGAAGAATGAAGGTGGTGCAATGTGTATGCGTGGGTGTGAATGTGCCTGTGCTGCGTAATGGAATGTGTATATAGTAGTAGTAGCAGCAGTAGTAACAGACATAGTGGTAGTAATAGTGGTGGCAGTAGTAGTAGTAGCAGTGGCGGTGGAATATATATATATATATATATATATGTGTGTGTGTGTGTGTGTGTAGTTCCCTAACTTCATTCAAGCTTCTTTTTCTTCGCTCATTTGGTTTTGTGCTGGTCTACATGACACGGGAGGTAATCGACAGTATATGTGAGTGGACAATGAACACATGCGAGTTCGTGTACAGGCATGAACAGACACATGTGGATACACACATACACATGTCAGCAGACACATGTGCACGTGGGCACTTACACATACACACACACACACACACACACACACACACGCACAAAGCATGGTCACATTATGTTGTCACTTCTCGGTCAGCCAATTCAATTTGTATGTGAGATACAGGAAAACAATGAACAACTTCCGTCACCTCATTTTCATTATTTGGTACAAACTTAACTTCATTGGTTCTGTCTGAAAATATATCATTCAACTGCATAATGGTGTTTGAGCACACACACACACACACACACACACACACACACACACACACAGAGCAATTCCAATCTAATTTTTCGGTCATGTCGACCTTTGTTGAGGATTCATGAGGATTTCATAATGAGGGAGATGTAATGAATAAATCATGCCAGTTACGATATTGATGCTATGCCCCGATTGATGACGAGGCTATGCTGAGGACATTTCACATGTATGATTGATGGGTTTGGATTGTGTTTGGGCCTGGGCAGAGGCGGGTCTACTCAAAACAAAACTGAAAAATACATATAAATGAAGATATCCGAGAGAGTAACCACACACTTTGTATATGTCAACCATTCTTTCATAACCATTCTCCTCGTCTTCCTTACATTCATTAGATCAGATTTAAACCAGTGATATTCTAGGTCATTTCCCAGATTTCTACCTGCAGCCCGTCACACTTTGTAAAACAAGTGAACACTCATTGGTTATTATTGATACCCTTTAACTTTCAATCTTTGAACATTCTGGATGCTGCAAAATACTACTAGAACTGCATATATAACAACACCAAAGGAAAATAAGTTCCCTTTACCAGCATGTACACAGGCCAGATATTCGACACCTTTGGATATTATGCACCTAATATTAGATTCCAATCAGATTGGTGACAGGTGCAGATGCAGGAGATTAAAGAAGGTTTACAATCTACATTATACCATTACCGTTCGACTGAAACTCCCTTCACACAGATTAACACTATAGCTCCAGGCAAATAATTTCTGTGAGGTTCATATGACTTTATCAGCATCGGCGTATTTTAAACTGCTAGGCGTATATGTGAGAAACTGATCACACGACTGACAAAAAGGCTCACATACTAAGTTCTACCATTACTGTTTAAGTCAAACCCCCTTCACACAGATGAAACTGTTACTCCTGGCAAATCATTTCTGTATGGTTTATGTGACTTGATCAGCATTAGCATATTGTAGACTGCCAGATGTATGTGGGAGAAACTATACTGTGCACAAAAAGAAACGCATATTTTTTTTGCTGAAAATATTAGGGAAAACTTTGACAGAAACATGCCCCGTATAGCAGGGAACTCTGTCCAGTGTGAATTGTCAGACATAATGAACAGACATAACAGTAGATTGATGTCTTATTTCTTCTGTGGTTGTAATATTTTGAATGCTAAATGATGCATGAAATGACTGAAATAAAAATAAGCGTTTCTTTTTGTACACAGTATAAATCACAAACAAAGCTTCTCCCATTACTGTTCAACATACTGTCTCTGTCTCTTCACACTGAAAAATGATAGCTTACTGCAAAGGTGGGGTCATGGAGAATGCTGCCAAATGAATGGGGTGGTGGGGGAATTTTTGTCCCGAGTTAGTCATATGGTGTGAATGTACGCTTTTAAACAGTTTTATGAAATCATGAATTCTGAATGCCAACCTCTTGGAACATTGTTTAGCCTCTGACGCAAACAGTTTTATTCATAATGTTTATACTCTTGGATCATTGTTCGGCCATAGGTTCACACACGTTTGCTCATAATCTCTGAAGGTAGATCTTCTTGGAACATGTTTAGTCTTTGGTGCATAGACTTTTTATTCATCAACTCGGAATGATGATCCCTTGGAATATTGTTCAGTCTGTAGTGCACACCCTTTCATTCATAAACTCTGAACGATGATATTCTTGGAACATAGTTCAGTCAGTGATGCACGCATGTTAATTCAAGAACTGTGAATGTTAACCTTAGAGCTTGTTCAATCTTTAATATACACAATTTTATTATCTTGCATTTCTTACACAAACTCTGCCAGGAGACCCAATTTGGGAATCATGCCGGTCCCAAGCCCGGATAAAGGAGGAGGGTTGGGTGTGGGGCCAGCTACCCTACCCCGTAAAACAAATCACAGCTACAAAAACGCCAACCAAGAATCAAATCGACACCTCAGCCCTGGGAAGGGATGGGTCTTTGACAAGAAGATGTATGATGTCATGTGGTGAAAGCCTAGAATCTCTGGAAGCCACAAGGCCGACCACCTTTCTTTCAACCAGGGCAGCCAACATCGGAACATGGAACGTCAGACCATGTATGAGACAGGAAAGACATTCCAAGTAGCGTCAGAGATGAAGAACTACAACCTAACCCTGCTTGGAATTAGTGTGAAACCTGCCGGACACAGTCCGGGCAGAAACGATTGACCTCGGGAGAGATGCTGCTGTACTCAGGACATGAAGAGGACAATGCCCCCCATACTCGAGGAGTCGCATTGATGTTGTCTAAAACAGCTCAAGAGAGCGCTTATTGGGTGGGAAGCTCATGGCCCAAGATTCATGATGGCATCCTTCAGAACCAAGGAGAAGAAGATCAACATAAATGTAATACAGTGCTATGCTCCTACAAATGACAGTGAGGAAACTGACAAGGACCAGTTCTACGACAGACTGCAGTCCATCATAGAAAAGTACCCTGAGAGAGATATCACCATCCTGATGGAGGACTTTAACGCCAAGATCGGAAGGACAACACTGGGTACGAGACCATCATGGGAAGCCATGGACTGGGGAACATGAATGAGAACAGTGAACAACTGGCAGAGACCTATGTGCACTCAACAACTTTGTCATCGGTGGCAGCGTTTCCCCCACAAGAACATCCACAAGGCAACCCAGGTTTCACCAGACCACACAACAGAAAACCAGATTGACCACACCTGCATCAATAAGAAATTCAGAAGATCCATGCAGGGTGTGAGGGCAAAGAGAGGAGCAGACGTGGCTTCAGACCACCACCTCGTTGTGGCCAGGCTCAAATTGAAGTTAAAGAGGAATGGATGACGGCACATGCAGTACGACACAAGTACAACATAGCTCTACTGAGAGATACTAACAAGATCCAAGAATATAGAACAACTCTAGGCAACAAGTTTCAAATACTGCAAATCTACTGGAAGAGGAAGACGGTACACTGGAGGACAAGTGGAAGGAGATGAAGGAGACAGTAACATCAACATACCAGGAAGTGCTTGGCCACAATAAGCACCAACACAAGGAATGGATCTCGGCACACAGCCTATGCAAGATCTAACAGAGGAAAGAGAAGAAAGCGGCAATCAACACAGCCGAAAAGAGCAGAAAGGCCAAAGCACAAGCAGAACACACTGAAGCAAACAAACAAGCAAAGAAGAGCATCAGAACAGACAAGAGGAAATATGTAGATGACCTAGCAACAGGAGCCAAACAAGCAGCAAAACAGGGAAACATGAAAGGACTGTACGACACCACCAAGAAGTTGGCAGGAAAGTACAGGAGGCCAGAACGACCAATAAAAGACAGAGAGAGAAGGCAACTCACAGGAGAAGAGCGGCAGAAGAACAGATGGGTTGAGCACTTCGAATAGCTCTTGAACAGACCATCGCCAGAGAACCCTCCAGACATCGAAGAGGCCTGACTCAACCTGTCCATAGACTGCGGGGCACCAACCAAAGAAGAAATTGGGAAGGCCATCAAACAGTTGAAGAACAGAAAGGCGGCAGGACCTGACAACATCCCCGCAGAGGCGCTGAAGACAGACATAGAGACCACTGTAGAGATGCTTTGGCCTCTCTTCAAGAAGGTCTTGGAAGAGGAGCAAGTGCCAGCAGACTGGAAGGAGGGATACCTTATCAAGATTCCCAAGAAAGGCGACCTTAGCTACTGCACAAACTACAGAGGAATCACACTGCTATCAGTGCCAGGAAAGGTTTTCAACAGAGTCATTTTGAACAGGCTAAAGGATCCTGTTGATGTTCAACTCCGCGACCAGCAGGCTGGCTTTCGTAAGGATCGACCCTGCACAGACCAGATCGCAACGCTTCGCATCATTGTTGAACAATCAAACGAGTGGAACTCATCCCTGTATGTCAACTTTATTGGCTACGAGAAAGCCTTTGACAGCATAGACCGAGACACCCTGTGGAAACTTCTCCAACATTATAGTGTGCCGGCCAAGATCACCACCATCATCAGAAACTCGTACGAGGCTCTGACCTCGAGTCATCCTGGATGGCAGCTCAGGAAGGCATTCGAAGTGAGGACTGGAGTCAGACAAGGTTGCCTGCTTCACTGTTTCTATTTCTATTGGCAGTCGACTGGATCATGAAGACCTCAACAGCTCAGAGAAGACATGGGATCCAGTGGACACCCTGGACGCAGCTTGACGATTTGGACCTCGCCGACGACCTGGCACTACTTTCGCACACTCAACATCAGATGCAAGAGAAGACAAGCAGCGTAGCAGCCACATTAGTACAAGTAGGGCTCAACATCCATAAAGGCAAGAGCAAGATTCTCAAGGCCAATACTGCAACACCGACTCGATCATGCTGGACAGCCAGATGCTAGAGGAGCAAGTAAAAGCCTTTACCTACCTGGGCAGTGTCATCGACAAGCAGGGGGGCACAGACGCCGATGTCAGAGCAAGGATCGGAAAGGCCAGGGCAGCGTTCGTACAGCTACGGAACATCTGGAGCTCCAAGGAAGTCAGTCAACACTAAAGTCAGGCTCTTCAACACCAAATCAAAGCAGTTCTATTGTACGGAGCAGAAAAACCTGGAGAACTGCAGCTGCCACCACCAAGAAAGTGTAGGTGTTCATCAACAACTGCCTGCGCAAGATTCTTCGCATCTGATGGCCAGACACCATCAACAACAACGAGCTCTGGGAGAGAGACAAACCAGCTGCCCGCAGAACAGGAAATCAGGAAACGACGTCGGGCTGGATTGGACATACGACATCGAGGACACCGGGCTGCTCATCTAACGGGATGGCGAAACGAGGAAGAAGAAGAAAAAAAAAGACTGGACATACGCTGCGGAAGCCTGCAAGCAACACCACCAGACAAGCCCTAACATGGAACCCCCAAGGAAAACGGAAAAGAGGTCGGCCAATGAGCACTGGCGCAGGGACCTGGAAGCAGACATCAGGAACATGGGGGTGACTTGGAACCAGCTGGAGAAAAGAGCCCAGGACAGAGATGCCTGGTCCTTGGTTGGCGGCCTGTACCCCATGAGGGATAATAGACGATGACGATGATTTCTTACACAGTTGCATATACACCATGTGCACTAATTTGTGTTTGTTTACAGGTGCATATGCGCATATAATAATGTGTGAATCATACGTGTGTGTGTGTGCGCGCGCATGTGTGTATGCGTGCGCATGCATGTGTATGCGTGCGTGTGTGTGCAAGAGCGTGCAAGTGTGTCTGTGTGCATTCATGTGTGTGCGGATCTGTATAAATGTGTCATTT
>JADBJO010003776.1:67500-80000 GCA_016801955.1 Conus betulinus
CTGATTTCACAGGAAGGGGAACGTCCATGTTCGTAAGGAGACGGCTGTCTGAGCTGGCAGGAAATGCAGGAGGCCTAGCTGGTGAATAGGGTGTCCTTGGAAGTCCTGAAGTTGTGAGACAGTCTGGGGTGTGAATGAGTGCTAAAGCAGGCCTATCAGCTCTGTGTGCAGACATGGACTGGCCGCTGTGGGCGGCTGACCCCCTTCCCCTTTCTTTACAGTTTCTTCTCTGTGTAGCATTAATCTCTTCACCTTGCTGCTGCCAAACACCTACAATCTGCTGTGAATTATCTGCGGCTGAAGATTTTGTTTTCTATATGTTTTCCCACTTGTTGATTGTATAAGGTTAATTGACTGTATGCAGTTAATATCATATCATATCAGGTTCAGGAACTAGTAGGACCTGTACTAGGCCTTTCTCCTGATCGAAACACTGTTCACAATTTTGCCGATTTCTTCAACTACACTTCGCAGTTAGCGGATGGGTGGAGTAGTGTGGGTGGCAAGATTACTACTCCAGTCTCGCAGCAAATTTGTTGTCTGCCATGTGCGAATCAAGTCTGTTTTTGAAGGCCTGTAGTGATGGAGAGTCAACAACTGATGATGGCAGGGCGTTCCACCTATCCACAACTCTAACTCTGAAAAAGTTCTGTCGTAGGCTCAGACTGCATCTTTGCTTGTATAATTTGAATTGGTGGCCCCTGGTAACACCAGATGTGTCCAACTGAGGTAGGTCCTGGTTGACTGAATAAAAACCATGTGTGTATTTGTACACCTCAATAAGATCTCCTCTGATCCGTCTGTATTCCATACTAGGAAAGTTAAGCTTTTTCAGTCTTTGCTCATATGTGAGTTCTTTCAGACAAGGCACATTTTTGGACGCACGTCTTAGCACACTTTCTATCAAGTTTTTATCGCCCCGCTGTCCGGGCGACCATGCTATGTTGCCAAATTCTAAGTGTGGACGCACTAGTGCGACAAAAAGCATCGTGAAGCTGTCCTTGTCTAAATACGTGTATGATCTACGAATGAGACCTACAAGTCGATTTGCCTTGTTAACTTGATCTTGAACGTGACCAGAAAACTTGAGTTTATTGTCTACTAAAACACCCAGATCTTTTTCAACCTCAGAGGCTCCAGCGTCACTACATCATTTGAGTCGTGTTTTTCATGCAGTACGTATGGTGGGGGTTATTGTGACCCAATGGAGTACGTGGCATTTATCCGCATTGAAACGAAGCTGCCATGTGTCAGCCCATGCTACAAGACTGTCCAGATCCGATTGGAGCTGAGTTATGAACTCGTCTTTGTCTATACGAGAGAAAACTTTGGTATCGTCAGCGTACAGCTCACAAAGCGATTGCACAACACTTGGCAAGTCATTGATATAAACGATGAACAAAACGGGCCCGAGACAGCTGCCTTGCGGTACACTGCTCGCCACTGGTGACCACTCAGAAAAATTCTTTGACACGTACCCTCTGCCTCCTGCCTATCAGAAATCCCGAATCCATTTCAACACAAACGAGTTAACACCATATGACTCTGAGTTGTCGAGTAGGCGGAGAAGGGGCACACTGTCAAACGCCCTGGAGAAATCTAAATAAATGGCATCCGCTGGGATACCCGTATTTAGATACTCAGTCCACTTGCCCAGTGCTGCAAGCAAGTTCCTAGTACAGGACCGCTTCGATATGAACCCGTGCTGATGACAAGACAGAAGTTCTTTTTCTTCGAGATATTCCACAGTCTATCCCTAATTATGGATTCTATAAGCTTACATAGCACACACGTCAGAGACACAGGGCGGTAGTACTAGCCTTACATTTTCCCCTTTCTTAAAAAGAGGTGTAACATTATCTTTCCAAACACAGGGTAATTTGCCCTCAGAGAGGGGCTTCTCAAAAAGTATGGCTAATGGCTCCGGTAACTGTTCAGCTAGTTTCCTTAAGAACACATGGGTGCAATCCGTCAGGTCCTGGAGACTTAGAGGGATTTAAGTTCCTCAATTTCTTTAGAACTGTCCTCCTTTGAAAAAGACACTTCACTCAGAAAGTCACGTACATCTTTTTTCTCTGCCTCTGGTATATCGTCAGTCCGTTCCCTTGTGAAGACATTACAAAAAAAAAAAAAAAAAAAAAAAAAAGGAATTTAGAAATGTCTGCTTTGCCTTTATCATCTGATACACGGTTGCCATGATCATCCAACAAGTCTCCAATACCCTCACTAACTTTGGTTTTTGACTTGACATATGCAAAAAATGCTTTGGGGGGTTTTCTTTGCGTCCCTAGCCACATTCTTCTCATGGTTCCTAATCGCCTTGCGGCAGGCACCCTTGGCCTGATTTCTCGCTTTAGAGTACTCCAAAAAGTCCTTGCCGTCACGCGTCTGGAGGTACCGCTGGTTTGTTTCTTTCTTCTTACGAATCTTACGCCTAGCCTTGTCATTTGCGGCTCTTCGTGGTTTTGCCAGTCTTACATTTAGGTACACATTTATCAACAACAACCTTTACGGTCCCTAAGATACAGTCCCAGTCTTCTTGTACGTTTTTGTCTCTAATCTGAGATACAAGATCATTCTCTTCTACACTCTTTTTCATGCTATCATAGTCGGCTTTTTGTAGTTGTAGCGCTCACTAGACTGTACAGAATCACACAATACATAACACTTAAATGAAAAGGTTAAAATATGATGATGGTTTTTGCCTAGTGGGGATTCATGCTTGAGATCGGTCACCATCTCATCCTTAGAAGAGAACACCAAATCTACTAAAGTAGGTCTCTGATCACTTCGACAGTGTGTTGGCGACTTCACATGTTGAAAAAGATACGAATCCCTATGAAATTCCATGAAAATTGAAGCTCTGTGTTCGGATTATGAGACGATGTTTCACTTTCCCAGTCAATATCAGGCTGATTAAAGTCCCCTGCCAGAAGAACATATGGCCTACTTTTGATGACGTCAAGAATAGTCGTATAATGCACTGTCCTCTTCTTTGCTGTTACTGGGTGATCTATAAGCACAGCCTACAAATAAGGAATCGCAACCTTTCAGCTGAATTTCAATCCAAACAGATTCTTTAGTACCTGCTTGTTCTGGGGATAGCGATACCTGTTGTGCATTTAACGATTTCTTAACATAGATGATGATACCTCTGGGGCAATCCACACTGAAGCAATCTGTGAAAGTCATGATCGTCTACCTGAAGTTCAGCAAGTTCTATTGGATCCCTAAAATTCTTGGGCAAAACTTCACTCAACAAAATAACATCATACTGCTCCTGTACAAGAAGGTACTGTAATTCTGAACGTTTATTCAACAAATTATCTACATGTGTACACATACAGCGCAGACTTTTGAAGTCATTGTTTACTTTTTGTTTCTTCTTCGTCCGCAGCCGCGGACTTGAGAGGTGGCTTGGCTCTGTGTGTGTTCACTACTCTGTCTGCTCTTACTACCCAGAGTGCTTTTTTCTTGTTTCTGATCAGACTCTGCTTGTTTCTCTTTCTTTAGGTGAACCAGTCCCCGCATCATCTCTCTCTCAAAAACTCTCTAAAGGGGCCCTGTCCATGGAGATTGTGATGTTCTTGAAGTCGCTTTTGCCGCTCAGCTTCTTTTCGCTCTTGATCACAGAATCTACCTGCTCTGCACTGTCAAGTGTCACCTTCACAGGCCTCTGGAAGTCAGTGTTTTTGCCCAACCGGACAAATGTTATGAACTTTGACTTTCTCTTTCAGCTCCAATCCATCCTTGCAAAGTTTTCCAAAGAAAACTTCATCATCCTTTCTACGTACATTAGGCTCTTCTACCTCACTGACCGGTACTTTGAAGAGAATGAGATTTGCCACACGCTTCTCTTTGTCTTTCATATCTTTTGTGACCGTAAAGGTTACTTCGCTTTTGGCTTCATCCAGTTTGGTGTCCACTGCTGATTGATTGTGAGAGATATAGAATTTCATCCCCAGTGGCTTAAGATTATAGTACATTGTTTGCTTACTTTTTTTTTTTAAAACATATTATTGTTATATCACTTGTCTGCATGCAGTTCATAATGCATCATTTATTTTCAGGTATTTCACCCCTCCTAACCTTTTAGATCCGTCCACTCTCTGCCTTCCACTGTCCCCCCTCTATTATACGCACATACTTAGACATACACATCTTCTCATCCAATCTCCCACATAAACACAATTTGATTACACCCTTTCGATACTTTCAACCATTCACCGGCCCTTTCACCATTTCTCTCCCCTCCCTCCTGTTTAAACTCCTCTTTTAACATTGTATTTGTTCATGCTGTGATCAAAGGAGCATCATTTTATTCCTTTTTTTTTCAATCTGTGTGTTTGTAAGTTCTGATGACTTAGTTGTCGAAATCTTACTCGTTTTATTGAAATAAAAGTTTACTTGACAAACGTGTGTGTGTGTGTGTGTGTGTGTGTGTGCGCGCGCGCGCGTGCCTTTTGACCTGAAAAAAAAAAACGCAGTACTTATCCCGATTTTTACCGAAAAATGTAACAATGGTATACTGGCAGTCGCCGCACGAAGCTCATTCTAAACCCTGATGGTCTTGGGGAAGAATAAGTTTTGCCAACATTGTGTAATCGGGTTGGAACAACTCTTGTTCACCACTGCTTGTGTGTGTGCGTGTGTGTGAAGACGAAAAACATCACGCATACTTCTAATGTTCTTATCACAAAGGTTGACGGTTGATGTTCAATAATTTGAAAACAAGTGCAAACCAAAGTACTGCCCCATAGTAATTCCCATTTTGTTCATGTTTTAATTTCCGCGTACAGACACTCCGCTTTAAAATCATTTCACAAGCTTAGTTTTATGGAAGGAAACAACGTTCCTTCATGATCAAATGCTAGAAACTGATTCATATTCGATGTCTGTTCTCATAAAAAACAGAATGGACATTTTGTAAATCTCTATCTGCATGCTAATCGTAATAATTCTCCAAATTACATAGCACACTTTCCAGGGCCCGATGCACACACATTTGCGGACGTGCTTATGTGACAAGATTTGTGTCCCTTCTGATATAAGTGACCAATGAAATGAAGTGTTTTAAGCCAAGATGGACGAAGCCGTCAAATGAGAGCACACCACGTTGGAACAGTTGTCTGCTCTTGGCGTCTGCAGTTGAGAAGGTTCTCGGCTAAAACCTGAAGACAAGTGTAGATCTGTAATTTTAGGATTGAAGGTATTTTACTCCGTTTTCTTTGCTTTTTTCTAGATTGTAATGACTAATGTGTTTAGATTAATATAATTGTTAATTCTCTGATGAAACGTACAAAAAGAAATAAAGATCAGAATGAGAAATGTATTGAGTGAATTTGTGAGTACCGGTCACAGCAAATTGAGAATCCGATGGCCGTTGGAAGTCATGATCATGATCATTTTCTCAGTGAAAGAGTTTCATGTTAATTTCTTAAATTTCTTTTCAGTTGTATTTTGTCTTCTGTAATTGTGTGTTTTTTTAGGGCTACATTTTTGTCGAACAGTACGCTGAGAAGGAGGTTCACTGCCCCACCTTATAGCATTGGATGATCATGATGCTTCGTCTCTTGTTTTAATGTCATGTGACCGAGAATTTTTGCCAGATCCTATGAGTGTGTATATCGTGTTAGCACAAGCATTTAAAGGGCACGTAAGGTCTAATTAATTATATGGGGCATTTTTGTGAATACATCAAAATAGCAGCATAAAAAACACCTTGATCTTTGTACAGTAGGAGCCAGATTGGACATTTTCTTAGCACACGTGCGCGTGCGCGCGCGCGCGCACGCACACACACACACACACACACACACACACACACACACACACTCACTCACTCACTCACACACACACACACACACACACACACACACACACACACACACACACACACACACACACACACTCACTCACTCACTCACTCACTCACTCAGACTCTTTGACACGCACATACATTCACAGAGACACGCACAGACATACCACATGTACACATGCGAGTGCGTGCGCGCGCGCACACACACACACACACACACACACACACACACACACACACACACACACACACACACACACACACACACACACACACACACAATGACAAACATGGAGTGACATACAATGGCATGTTAAGAGAGAGATATATTTGTGATAGTGTATCAGCATCCAATCATGACACCACCAACTATTCCAGTGTAGACTTCGACAAAGGCTGTTTCTGAGACAATGCAAAATCAGCTTCATGCACCATGTGCGAGCAGCCCTTTTAGAGAAAAACAAGACGCAAAGCTTATAAGCTTATACTCCCCAGCACAGTGCCAAGAGGGGAGACAATTTCCAGTTAGTGGAAGAAAAAAAACTCGACGCTGCGGTGGTTATTACCCTTATCGGAGGACTTTTTTAAAAAAAAATTATCATTTATAGCCATTGCTATTCTGGTAAAAATAAACATCAGGCATCGTCCGTGACCCATAATGAACATACCTACAAATTTTCAGAAAGATCGGCCCAGAGGTCGTGTCTGGAGCGAGTGGAACACATTTTGACCACATATGGACAGACATACAGACACACACACAGACAGCATTTCTTCGTTCCTATCGTAAAGTACTCCCTGTTCTATAAGAACTGGGAATACAAAAAATGAGACTCAAATAGGGTGCAAGTTGGGGTCAGTGCATTGGATGATTGACATGTAAGGAAATCTTTCATGAGATAGATTGCTTAACAGTAAAGAGAAAATAACAAACAAGTGTAGCACCTCCCCTCATGATGAGACAGTCAGTCACACACCCATAACTGCAGATGAATGGTTGGGTATATGGGCAAGTCAGGGACATACTTGGAGAGGGGGGGAGGGGATGTCGTCTTGTTTGTTCTGTGTGCTTTGTGTCAAGATTTGTGCAAGGTGAAGTCTTATTATAAGCAGCATTGGAGTCAAAGGCCCTATTGAGAAAAATTGTTGCATTATGGGAAGTAGGTCTGTGTAGTATTTGTTTTTGTATTGTGTTAACATTGATATTAGACATAAGTCTTGATTGATATTAGACACAAGTCTTGAACTTAAAGGTTATGGTTTTACTGTTGCAGAATGCTATTTTGGTGTTCATTGTTGGATATTAGACATAAGTCTTAAACTTGTAGGTTATGGTTTTCTTGTTGCAGGATGCGATTTTGGCGTTCATTGTTGTTGCTGACCTTCTTTGGTCTGGTGCTGGTGAACATTGCTCGGTGTGATCCTGCTGTTGATGAAGATGATGAAGATGATGATGAAGATGGGCAGGTTGAGGTTGAAGAAGATGATGAACCAGTAGTTGAAGAACCTCCAAGACAAAGAGTTAGTATTTCTTTTTCTGTGTGTGATTTGTTCAATTATCATCTTGTGAATGAAAAATTTCATGCAAAATTGCAATTGTACCTTTTTTTCTTGTCAGTTATTTTGTTTATTTCAATTTGTAAAAATTACTACATCATGACGTGTGTAAGCAGGAATTTTTTTGTAGGCACAAGTTCAGTATAATAAAAATCAAGAACTCATATATTTGTCTGTTTTGTTTAATGTTGTGTTCTGCGTGAATACTTTGGAAGATTATGAATTCTGATGGTGTCTGTTTCAGCCTAAGTATGAAAAGGCCAGTACTGAGACAAGTTCAGTATCATAAAAATCAAGAAGTCATTTATTTGTCTGTTTTGTTTTATGTTGTGTTCTGCATGCATGAATACTTTGGAAGATAATGAATTCTGATGCTGTCTGTTTCAGCCAAAGTATGAAAGGCCTGTACCGAATGTCCCTGTCTTCTTCCATGAACCATTTGATTCTAAAGAATCCTTTGCAAAGAGGTAATTGGCAAGACAGTCTTCATAAATATGTACTGATGTACACATTCTGTTTGTGTAATGTTCCTTAGAATGCATAACTTGGGAAACCTTATGCGTAGATTTTCTTACAAAAGAAAAACACAGTTTTTCACTCTCAAGTGTGACCTTTCTTTTTTTTGTAACCGTGTTCAAAGTTGTAACTTGTGAACTCTGTAGAGACGCAGTGATTCAGTTTTGTTGAGCAGGTTGGTTAATGCATAAGCCTCAGATTTGTGGCCTCATGTTTTTCTATTTCCAATCAAACTTATACAGGGACTTTCAACAGCTTACCGGAAAAGCTGCAGTCATGGCTTTGGTTCAGTGACTTCCGTCCACAAAGAGTACTCTAGGCAAAAGTAGGCACCATTAAACTCGTTGACTAAAAAAGCAGTAATGCCTGTACTTTCACTGATGCTGTTGATCTACCTGAAGCCAGTAGCAATGAATAGTAGCGATTTACTGTCAGCCAAGGTTGGTGCTTGTGACGCAAACTTCGAGAAGATTAAGAAAAGCAATGGAATGATAGATGGTTACTTGTACAAGTCTCATCCAAGTCCTTGAAAGTCCTTAAAAAGTTGTGGAATTTTAAGAACCCTTTTTCAAGGACTAAAAAAGTCATTGAAATATGAAATGCAGTGCTTGTAAAAGGAAATGGTATGTTATGGAAATGTATATAATAGGTGGAAAAACATATTTATTGTGACAAAGTTGTTGCATGCTGGATTCCATCATATATTTTTCAGTTCTCTAGTTCAAATCAGGGGCATCTTCACAGCAATTTGGTGAAACTTGCTTCTGAGCATTTTATTCGAGACTTATTTTTCTTGATTGCGTAAGTGTGGCTAGTATGCCATTGTACGTGTTTGCATGTGTACATGTTGAAGTGTGTGTGTGTAAGACAGAGAGACAAAAAAAAACAAAACCAAGAGAATTCACAGCCAGAGTGTTTCATAATGTGTAGTACAAGCAAACCTTCTTTCTATGACTAAGAGGCAGTGTGCTGTTGGCCCACATTCAACTGTGATTTTCTACAAATATTTATTAATAAATCAAGAAATAAAAGTACGCCTGACAAAACCCGTTATTTATCTTTCATTTCCATACATTGTCTTTTATATTTTTGGTGGTGGTGAGTGTGTGTAAGCGTGTGTTGAAAGTTTGCGCTGTACGGAGTAGCCGCCAGCGTCGGCCGCCATGCGCGCGTCTCGCTCCGATCACTGCCTTTCGTCGTCTGCTATGCGCTCGGTGGCACCGTTAGTAGTTCTAAAAATAGCATGCTAAACAGGAAGAAGAGTCATCCTCGTAACGTCTCGTGTGCGAAGTGTAGGCATTCAACGGAAAATTCAGAGAAAAAACCCGTTTTTAAAATGTTTCATGTAAAATTTCGAGAATAAAACCAAGAGCGACATTTATACTTTTACACTCACGCAAATCTTCAGGGTTTAAACTATATTTGAGTAAAAATTTGAAGTTTGTCCGTTCAAATGCCGCGGAGCGCAAAGCTATGAAACAAGCCGTGGTGCAGCTTCGACGTCGACATGAAAATTGAAATGGCGCTAAGTACAAGACGGCATGCGACCCGTAAATATTAAACGGAATCTATCGAATATCGACGAGTCGTCTTCAAACCACGCCGTTCCGGCTATTTTGAATGGTAAATTGCAACCTTTCCGTCAGTTTTACATCACGATTTAACTATATTACTGTCATATATTTTGAAGATTACTTTGTTTTTGTTTGACGACCCGAACCGAAACATCAGACCGGAGAGTAATGGTGGGTCGTGCTGATGAGAGGAGTATGTGTGTTTTGTATTTTTTACACCAAATAAAAAACTGCTACTTAGATTCCATGGATATGTTACAGGTGTAGCTTGTATGACTTCAAGGCTTATTTTCTGTTGATTTTTTTTTAACCAGATCTTTCCTGTTCGACTTAAATATCAAATTTTATTAGGTCACGTGACCGTGCCCAACGACGCTTTTGAGGCCCAATGTCGAATGAACAGCTGAAACTAACACAGTTCCAGTAGGAAAATGTATAGAATATTAGATCTAGTTGCAAAGTGAGATGACTGCAGGCGGAAATCTAAACAAATCTTTAAAAAAACGTTTGTGAACTGCAAAAAAACGTCGACAAACGAATCATGTGTTTTGTCTCTTGTGATTCGTTTTGTCCACGTTTTTGGGCAGTTCTTAAACATTTATTTAAGCTTTGTACAGAATATTAATTTTTGTGCCTGTATTTCCTTTATCAAATAAATCAAGCTGAGATTCTAAAACACTTGTCTTATGCACTCCATTGTCATTGGCGGTTATGGTGATAATGTATGTTGTGTGTGTGTGTGTGTGTGTGTGTGTGTGTGTGTGTGTGTGTGTGTGTGTGTGTGTGTGTGTGTGTGTGTGACTGAATGGAATGGATTAGCTATCATCATGATTTATCAATTAATGAATGACAACTCAATTCAATTTTTTATTACTTCAGGTGCTCCAAACTGTGCAGTTAGTGTCTGCTACAACAGGCATTGTTCTGGTCAACATACACTGTAACAATGGCCAGTTCTACACAAACTTTCTCTCCATGACTAAGAAAGAGCCAGTGGGCTGTTAACCCACATTTGACTGTTATTTTCTCCAAATGTTTGAAAATTAATCAAAAAATGAAAATACATCAGACAAAATTGTTATTCATCTTTCATTTCCATACACTGTCTTTTGTACTTTTGATGGTGATTGTGTGTCAGCGTGTGTTGAAAGTTGGTGCTGTTTACCGATTAGCTGCAAGCCTTGGCCAGCATATGCACATCTCACTCCTATCCCTTCCTTTGGTTTTCTACACTGTGCTCGTCCGGATATTTATCAATTCTAAAAATGTATGCCAATTAGAAAGAGGAGCAATTCTTCAGGCTTTCAACTACAATTAAGTAAACCGTTAAGTTTGTCCATTCAGTTCCTGCTGGCAAGGGGGTATGGGGCCAGGGTAAAAACTCAAGGGATGAGTGTATTTATTTTTGTAATGGCATTGTTATATTCAGTATTTCTTTGGCATCATATATATAAGTTTCACTAATATATGGAAAGCATAGGCACTGGAGAATTAGGGTGGAGGGGAGGAAAGGGGGGTGGGAGAGGAGAGGAGGGGGGGGGGGGGGGGGGGGGGTAGGCAAAGTTTTCTTGCTTTTAATCTTCTGAGCATTACTTTTGGTACAAATGTCAATCATATGTTTTCATAAGATCATGCCAAGCAGAGATATTTAATTTGTATACGTAATGTTTATATGGCACACAAGAAGTTAGGTAAAAGGGTGGGGTGGGGGTGGGGTGAAGGTGGTATGGGGGTGTACAATTGTGCTGACATGCTTGAATGTCTTCTTATTGGATAGATCTTGTAATCCTGATCATTTTTGATATAAGTTACATGCTTGTATGTCAATTGAAAGCAGGGATGTGTCATTTTATAACTTGTTTTGGTTGCCGATATGGAAGGAAGAAAAGTCAAAATGAAGATTTTGGCATTTTTAGGAGTGTGGTAGTCGGACTCTGCAAGAGCCTCAGGTCTGAAAAAAATTCAGTGTATATTACAAGTAGTTGACATCAGTCACCCATAGTTTCAGACATGTCACTTGCCAAATGGCCGAGTTACAGGCCTCCAAACATGGCCCTTATGGGGAATTCTGACTGTCGTAAAAAAATAAATATTAAAAAAATCATAACTTCGCTCCTAATTAAGCTACAGCTATAAATTTTACATAATTTTCTTAGTTTTAAGTTGTTCTATAACCTTGACCTATTGAAAACAACAGTCAAAAACATTTTAAAAATCACTTTGGAGTACCCATCAACCCCACCCTTGGCTATCGGTGATTGGTGTTGATGACGAAGCTGATCCCTGACTTCGAACCGGGCGATACCAGCGCAAATGGGGCCGAATTGGAGAATGACGAGCTGATTCTGTCTATGTTGACTGCCCCCTCCCTCCTTTCGTGAGAGGTCGGGAGGGGAGTCGAGGAAGGGGAGGGGGCTCAAGGACAATGGCAAAGGTCCATGTGAGGGGGCGTGGCAGAGGAAGAGGGTGAGCTTTACCAGGACTGGAGTGTCCCCAATGATATGAGTTGCTCAACATTTTATGCATTGTCAGATGTTTGTCCTGAAGTTCAAACGATACTATCACCAGTTTTTGTGGTTTTAGTGCTATAGTTTTGTTTATGTTCTGAAAGTGTCTGTTTTTCAAACAAAACATTCATCATTATATATATTTTTTGGTCTACTCATTCCATATATATTTTTGGTCTACTCATTACAAACAAAATCAAACTATTGTGGTATCTGACTGTAGCCAAGGATATAACAAGAAAACTTTCCCAAGTATCTTAAGATATATGTCAAGAATTGAAAAAGCAGTGGGCATATTAGTGAACCTACCTAAGAAAACAAAATTGCGTCCCTTGATACATGGATTGTACTGTACCCCAGAAATGCATGGATTTATCATGTAAAGCAACAATTGTGGGTTGTAAATTCACTATCAAATATTTACACAGGTGTTCAGTAAACACTAAAACCACTTTTTGCTGGGTTTGCATGTTTTTTTTGTTTTGCTGCTGTGGGGTTTTGTATGCTTGCAAAGTATATATATATATT
>JADBJO010003776.1:85000-97500 GCA_016801955.1 Conus betulinus
TGAGATGCCCTAATATGCATGTCATTTGTACCCATTTTTTCACAAGATTTCTCACCAACTAGAGGTGAGAAGAGTTCCATCTTGCTTCAGTTTGCAAGCTAATTCATTATCATCAAATTATGGCTGACCAATGAGAGACAACTGCTGCGCAATGCAATTTGTTTGTTGGTGATTGAGTACTCCCCCCCCCATCCCTACCCCCTCCTCGCAACCCTCACCCCCCGCTCTGCCTGGCCTCCTTGTCAGTCATGGTCAAACCTTTGCTACAGCCACTGACAGTGCTGTTCACAAGTCACATAATACTGGTACACTCAAATTGTCAAGTCAAGTCAAGTCAAGTCAAGTCAAGTAAACTTTATTATCTCATTTTGAGAAATTAATTTGTGGTCACACACATTCACAGCAAATAAACAATAATTTAGCCACATTACCCATTTTCTCACATATGACATACATTCATATAGAGGAATTTGGATTTCAATTAAACATCTTCTCGGTTCAAGAAATCAATGGACAGGGGAATAAAACTTTGTTTAAATCTGACACTTCTGCATTTAACCGATCGATATCTTCGTCCTGACTGAAGAGGTCATACTGATTTGCAAGGACGTGGGTCTGGTCACACGTAATCTTCTTCGCTTTACAACTAACACGGCACCTATATAGCTCACTCAGACTTTTTTGTCTCTCACCAACGATTTTTTCCTCCCACGTTCACCACTTTCTCAAGCACATTTCTGCTCTTCACAGTCAACCCACCATACCAACACATAAATGAGAAAGTTAGAACAGATTCCAAGAAGCATGAATAAAATGTCCGAAGAATGTCAGTATTCACATGAAATTGGACAGTTCTAACTGTGTATCGCAAGCATTTCTTTCTGTCACTGGCCATGTGGAGAGCAGAACAATGGAAGTGCATTGGATTTTGTCTCAGTTCCGTTTATAAAACATAGATTGACTCATTTTCATTGTTTGTGAGCTGTTTTCACAACAGAGAGAGTGAATGGAAATTCAGCTTTTGCTGTAGCATAGAGGAAGATCAAATGGCAATAATTCTCAGGGCAGTCAGTGGGTTCAGATCATAAAATGTGAATTGTTGCACCACTGTTGATTAGAAGTTTTTCCTGTGCATCTTTTTTTTTTTTTTGCCACAGCATTATCAAGGTAATGTCTGTTTTTACTGCCAGTTTGAAACTCAAGTAAATTATGTGTGTTTACATGCTAGCATTTTCACCGTAGATTTGCTTGGTCCACACTGCTCACTTCCTGTCCACCCCCCACTTGATGCGCCTTCCATCCCCTCGCTCTTCTGTCGTTCGTTCTGTCTTTCTCTCACACTCACGCCTATGTATAGCCTCACTCAGTCACTCATTCGCTCACTCGTTCACTAATTAACCTACCCACCATGAAAAGCTAAGGTCTAAAATGTAGTAGTGGACATTTTGTTGCAATTTAAAGACATAAAGTCTCATGGATTCATCTTGTTTTGTTTCGTTTTTGTTTGACAGAAGGTACTGACCCTTAAGATTTGTGGTCCCTGAGAAACATGTTCTTTTTTGTCTAGGAAAATGGGAGGTAGAGGAACCCAAATCAAAAACCAATTGATGGAGATCTTGGATTAATTCTGAAGGTCAGTAGTATACTGTTCTGAAATGTGTATTTTTTGTAACAGATATTTTGTGCCTGTGTGTGATTTTCTCCTATTGGAAATATAAAAAGCATTCCTTTCCATTGTCTAGTGTACCCTGTGGGATGCATTCTGATTTTTAGATCTTAAATGTGAGAATGAAAAGTTTCAGAGAGATCACTCTGTGTATGTGTGGGTGAGGATTTGAAGTGCTGCAAATCTTCCAGAGTAAACTGGAAATCCAGTAAAATTTTTTTGTTGAAAAAGTTAGCTTGGGATTGGCAAGATTGTGTTTGGATTCTTTTCAGATTGGGGAGATTTTTTTTTTTTTTTTTTTTTTGTACTTTATTCTGGTTCATAGATATTTTGAAAAGCACTGTTTTTCTTTTGGTTCATCTTGTATGATTATATTTATGAAGCATGATTGAAAAAAAAAAAAAAAAACAGATGGTGGAGTTCACTTTCATCTAGTTAACTTTGAATGCAAAATTCTAAAAACAATGTTGCAATCATTGAAGCTCTTCAGTTGGGAAGTTCCAAAAATCTCTAGAAACTGGAAAGTAACTTTCAGTCTAGCCATAGACAGGAAGGACAGTGGATTGAAAGAAAACTCCATCCTTTCTCTGTGTATATGTTTTTTGTTTTTTTTTTTTAGGCAGGAAAACTCTTTTCAGATTTAAGAATTTCTGAGAAAAGCAACTGACTTTGGAGGCAAAAAGCATGAGCAATCGAGAAAAAAAAAGTCTCCATGGAAAATAAATAGAAAAAGATTAAATCAACCTGAGTCTATTACCACACCCAGTTTTTCAAATCCAGATTTCCATTATTCTACATTCAAAGACAGTGACAGCTGTGACTGTTGCTATATCACCGCCCTTTTGCATGTATTAATCAAATCAGTTCAATAGTGGCAAATTGTGTGTGTGAATGCAATTGGTTCAGCCATTTTTTCTGTTTCTTCTGCATCATGCATAGACTTCATTTTTTTTGAGGAAATAATGATGTCTTGTATGTAATGAAACCTAATTTCGGGGCGAGACATCAGAAACAAGCACAATGGTAAACTACTGGAGATGTGAGTGGACTGAAAAAGACTACAGAGATGAGCATTTCGATCATCAGTTTTTGACTTGTATTCCAAAAGTAAGCAAACAGGGAATGGCACGTTATTGCTTGTTTGCTATGTTAAACAGAGCTTGACTATGCCAATCGTGACTTTAACAGTGCTCTTTGAACATCTGTTGTGCAAGAAAATTATTGAAAGTTAAAGGGCACTGGACTGCAGACAGTGCAGACTGTATTTGTTGATTGTATTTATGCTTTGTTGTGTGTGTTGTTTTTCTCCAACATGCATGGACTTTATTTTCTCCATGTAATAACTGTTGATAAGAGATATTTTGTATATACCCCTGTGGTTGGCTTGGCTGTAAACAACAAGAAATGAGATGCACAGTAATTGTCTCTATAATGTAGGATATTGTTCCTTCATTACCAAGTTGTGTGCATTATTCAGACAAACACCAATTTTTTTCTTTCTGAGAAATTTATGAAATTTAAGTTGTACATGCCTCGCTGTCTGTGTGGCATGAGTACTTTCAGCGTGTGTATGTATGTATGTTTGTGTGTATAATAATTATGTGTGTGTGTGTGTGTGTGTGTGTGTGTGTGTGTGTGTGTGTGTGTGTGTGTGCACATGCGCATGCAAGCACGTGTGCACAGTTGGGCTATTATTTTTGGTTTCTTTGCATGTTGCATAGTAATTTGCCTGTCATGAGAGAACATGAAAGGGTCTTCAGAATAGCACAGATTCGTTTTTGCTGAAGATCTCGCCCTGGATCCTGGCCATTTAAAAAATTTTTTTTTTTTTTTAAAGTGAACTGTTCTCCAGCCTTTTCTTTTTCTCTTAGATAATGAAAAGTTGATGTGTAAGCTACCTACAGGGACAGAAGAGACCTGAGGAATGGTTTTGATTTGATTTCAGGATTTGTGTCTCTTTCCTGTTGCACTGTTGTGGATGGGTATTAAATTCTTTATAACTGTTTTGCAGTTTTTGTTGTTTTAAACGGTTGTTAATTTCTTTGAATGATCATGTTAAAGGATTGATGATATTTGTTTATTATTTCAGTCCAAGGCCAAACACCATGCTGTGGCAACTCAATTAGACAAAATCTATGAATTCAAGGGCAAGCATTTGTTGTGCAGTAAGTATGTTGATCGTATGAATAGCTCATATTACTTTTTTCTGTTTACCTCTTTATGTAGATGTGTGTGTGTGTGTGTGTGTGTGTGTGTGTGTGTGTACATGTGTGTGTGTGCAGTAAGATTTTGCAACAAAGTTTCCTATCCGACTAGTGATAGCTCATAAACTCTAGAAGCTACTTTGTTTGAGCATAAATATATCTGTATATTTTCTAATCTGATCTTGAACATGTATCCCCACAGCTTACGGTCATTAAAATAGAAAAATACATCCAAAGATTATCTTTTAATGGCGCAACTGAAAGAAAATTGCATCGAGGACAGCTTTATTGAATAAGTTGCCAGGTACAAGAGCAAGATCATTGATAATGGAATGGTTTTGAAAATGTGTGTCAAACCAAGAGCACCAAAATTTCTTTCAAACAGAACAAACAAAATACTGTTGTTTGCATTTAGTTTAATAAGATATGTATACTTAGCCATGCTGGGAGTTTAAATAAAAATCATTTTTGTCTCGCATGTATGTACCTATCGTAAAGTATTTTTTTTCCTGTAAAAAAACAACAAACCCACACTTACTTTGGGGGAGAAGCAAAAATCCTAATGAACATTTTAAGGATAAATGGGATTGTGTCTGCCAACACTAATATTAGCAGACCTGTCTACCCCTGATTTTATAGTGTATTTTATGCAGTTTGGCTGGAAATACGATGATATACGTCGAGTACGACAAAAATATGAAAATCGGCAGCACTGGCTTAAAAAATTTGTACTATTTTCCTGTTTGAAGAGGCCAGTTATTGCCCCTAGTCCCAGTTTGTGCGCACTCGCTCACACCATGGTCAGCCATCTTTTATGGTGATCAACTGACACAGATAGTCCACTAGGAGAATGCTGCCCCCAGCGAAAATAATGCATTCATTAGAGTGATGAAGAGTGAGATATTGAAAAGAAGGATGCCAAAACAAGGGAGCAAACTTTCCTGAATGCATACCATGCAACTTGGAAGTGCTTAATCCCAAGCTCAAAAAAGGTCCAACTTTCGTGTGTTGCACTTCGTGTGACCAGATTTTAGTTGTGCTCATGGAGGACGCAACAACTACATGAAGCATGTTTCATCAAGATTGCATTAAAAAAATATCAGAAGTGGTGAAATGAAACCTTCAATTGTGCAAGCATTCAAAAAGGCCGAGGCGAAGTCTAGTGGGGACTTGGAGCAGCAGGTAAACTAAGGCTGAGGTGATGATGTGTAGGCTGGTGGCTGACGCGAATCTGTCCCTGTCAATGACCGATCGTCCTGTTCCCTATTCAAGATGATGTTTCCTGACACTAGAGACAGCAAAATTGCTCAACATATGTTTGCCACTTTTACTTCTACTATTAAATTGGCTCCACTTCCCCTACCCCACACCCCCACACCCCAAAAACAGGGGGAGGGAGGGATGGAGTGGCAGTACAAAGAGAAGAAAAAGATGGAAAATGAAAACTGTATGAAGGATATACGTGTGTGGGACTGTTACTCTGTGTATCATTATAATAATAATATTTTTGTTTTATGTGTGTGTGTTTTTTTTTAATGAGATTAAATATGTGCACTGTGTGTCACTCTGTGCTGTGTGAGTGTGTGTGTGTGTGTGTGTGTGTGTGTGTGTGTGTGTGTGTGTGTGTGTGTGTGTGATGCACTTGCGCTAGTTGGTACGAGTGTTTGAGTTTGAGTACATTGCAGTGAGTTGGCTGCAAGAATTGCGTGGTAAGATTCATATTAAAGTTCAAGGTAAGAAACATCCTTTTTTTTTGGACATGGAATACTAAAATTTACTTCAGGAATACTAGCGGTTCGATTTTTAGGCAGACAGGTTTGTATTAGATGTCCGTTTTTGTGTGTGTGTGTTTTCTAAATGTTTATCTAAAATGTCAAAATTGCATAAAGCTTGAATGATTTAAATTCAGGAATAAAGTGTTAGTATATGTGTGCTTGGATTTTGTCTGAATGATTTTGCCTTCATTCTAAGGTACGAGGTTCGATTTCAAAATGGGATGGATTGTGGTGGTGCTTACATCAAGTTGCTGTCCAAAGAAGCCAGCTCTGACCTGGTATGTGAATATGTCTGTTTCTGATATGGAATGTTCTTTATCCTGAGCTTGATTCTGTTGTCTTGCTTGTGTCATAATGACGGCGTTTGTTGATACATTTAAAGTATATGATGAAATGTGAATCATTTTCATGTTTTGTTTTTGTAATTGGAAGCCAAAACATTATATATCAGATAGATTTGATATTAATTCAACTGTGACCTGTAAATGAGAGTATGAATGAAGAAAGGGGTGTGCTGTATACAAGAGAGATTTCAGAGCCTGCTTGTGGCTGAGTCTAAGCAATAAATGCCGCTTTCAGTTTTATTAGTGCCATAGATCAGCCTGCTTGTGGCTGAGTCTAAGCAGTAAAGGCCTCTTTGAGTTTGTTAGTGCCATAGGTCAGCAGTCTGTATTTCAGTTTGTTGTTCCAGGCATCCTTCCACGACAAAACCGCCTACACTGTCATGTTCGGGCCTGACAAGTGTGGCATGGATAATAAGGTAAATCAAGTTATGGGTTGCTGATGGCATTACATGTCTGATATCCTTGTTAGTGTTCATTAAACTGAGAACAGAATACTTGCATAACATTTGTAATTTTTATAAGGTACAAATGTGGGAGAAGAAGCTGACCATTAAAGAAATGCACATCTTCTGATTGAGAAACTGTTGTCTAGAAATATTGGCAGTAATATTTGTTTGAAATCAAAGTTATAGGTTTGACTAGAATTTATGTGTTTGAAATTTTTTTGTTTTGTAATTTTGATAAGCAATATCAGTTCAGTATATTTGTTCACTTGTATGATTACTTGTCTTTGCAATATGTATTAGATTTTGTTGATTTTATTTTTCATTTGCATAAACTTCAAATGCACCGAAGAATTGTTGAGTCTGAGTATAACTATTTTTGTTTACTGTTTTGCAGCTGCATTTCATCTTCCGGCACAAGAATCCCAAAACTGGGGAAGTAGAGGTAAATGAGTTTTAATTTGTTCTTTAGAATTTAGTGATGAATTTAATATTAGGTATTCATGGCCAAAGATAAGTGAAACGGATGTTATGCTTGTTTTAGGGCTGTAAGCAGGAAGGATTTTTGTTTTCACACACACTGAACCTTGAGACAAAGAAACGAAAAATAAAGTAATAAGCACTACCTTCAAAAGTCAGTAATTTTTAGATTACTGAGCATTTTTGCCAGTCAGTAAGGAAAGTAGTTCTTTCTATGATGTATCTCATATTGGCCTATACTCATTAGCAGTAAGTGTATAAGGAAAAAGAATTTTTTTGCATTTTCTGAATTTTTCTTTTGTATACCAAACATGACAGCTACATTTCAGTTTCAAGATCAGAGAACTCTTCATCACTTGCACTCCTGAAATTTATGTGTTTTTGCATGCGTGTATTTTTGTGTATGTGCATTCATGCATTTGCAAATGATTGCAGGAGAAACATGCCAAGAAACCAACAGCCAACATTGACAGTTATTTCACAGACAGAAAAACACATCTGTGTATACTCTGGTAAGTCATGTGTAATTGTTTGTATGACCATGACTGCATTGTGGGGATTAACCTGATTTGGAAAAAGATTTTTTTTTTTGTTTGTTTTTCTTTCTTATTTTCAATTTTTCAATATACAAATCATTTGAGGACCTGTCAAGTCCAAATGGTTTAGGTACTTACACAGGCATAAAATTATTCTGATTTCAGCAGAAATTCTCATAATTTCTTCTCAAAATGAAAATGATTGGCAAAAACAAGCATATAGTGTTCAGAGAAAGATAAAAAAATAGAGAAATGATATTCCTGAATAGCCTGCAAACCTTTTATCCTTTCCCATAACTATTTAATATTCCTGGTTTAGGTTTTCAGAATTTTTAAACAAAAATCAGTGTTCATATACACATATCTGTTTCATCGTAACTTTGATACAGATATGAATCCTTTTTTGGCAGAGTATTCGGAGATTGACACCGATGAAGCCAACTTTAGTTGAAAAATCTGTTCTTGCAGTCTCCTGACTTTCCAGTTTGTGATGAAGCCTCATTGATTTGATGATTAAATTATAGATCAACAAATTTTTCTTTGATTAAAAAAAGTGAAAGTGTTGGACTGGTCAAGTACCAATGTTGGGAATGGTTGGTATTCTGGTGAATTGTCACGAAAGTGTCCGCAGTTGGCATGACAGTAAGCAAGACTTGTCATGTTCCACTAAATCATGATGCTGAATTAAGGTCATAGCACAGATGGATGAAACAATAAATATCTGCAATTGTTTTTGGTGAAAAAAAGCTGAGTTTATTAAGTTATGAGATCACAGGCTAGCGACCTGCCGAATCATGATCCGCTCATGAATAGGCCAATTTTTCTCAAAAATTTTACAAGCTCTTTTTTGTATTTTATTCAGCAATGTTGTATTTCCATACACATCAGATGTTTTATGTGCTAAATATGGGAAAATTGTGTTAGTAAGTAAGTTTGATCATGAACAGTGAGGACACCTGTGATGGTATAGTTGATGTCAGTTTCCTCTCCTCACCATGTATACACACACACACACACACACACACACACACACACACGCACACACAGAGACTGATCCTCTGCTTTTGCTCTAAGCTTTACACCTGTTAGGTTTAGTATGTATTTATTACGTGTGTAAAATAAAAGTTTCGCTATAGTAGAAGTCTACAATTGATTTTGAGCACATGGTTTGTCATGTTGATGTTTTGTTACTTCCTGGTATGGTTACATGTATGCACATGTACACACATATATAGTGAAGCTGTATATTCAGACCATTGGACTGTAGATTAAGAAGCACCAAGATCTTTTTACAGCTTTAATCAGCTTCCTGTGGCAGGTATAGTGGTGAAAATAACCATGTTGCCAGCCAGTGGTTTAGGTGAGAAACTCTAGTGTTGTCAATTTAGTTCACAGTAATAAAAGCAAGTTAGTGAATAAACTCAGTACAAAGGGTTTTTCCCTTCATATGTGCAGTGGTGAATCCAGATCAGACATTTGAAATACGTGTTGACAATGGACTTGTCAATAAGGGTAGCCTCCTGGAAGATTTCAAGTGAGTAACACTTTGAACAGAACTACTAGTTTTAACTGTTTCAGTGGTTTTGTATTTGAGATGCCCTTTGTGCTCTATTTTTGTGTTCCTTTTATGTCCCATGAGTGTATTTGTATTTTTGTGTTTAAATGGAAGCTTTTTTCTTTAAACCAAAGGTGTGATTTAGTTTCTAAACTTGGAATGGTCCACTAATTACCTCGTTTTTAGTATGAAGTGTTTTGTTGTTGCTTTATATGCTTTTTGGGGTAAAAGCTAGAAACTGGTGGTATAAGTTCATGTTCCTTGTATTGATCTTTGTGGTTGCTTTGGTTAATTTTGACTGTTGCAAGTAATTGTGTGTTTGTATGTATGTGTGTGTGTGTGTGTGTGTGTGTGTGTGTGTGTGTGTGTGTGTGTGTGTGTGTGTGTGTGTGTTTGCATTTTCATCCAGTCCCCTGTCAACCCACCCAAAGAGATTGAGGACCCCAACGACAAAAAACCGGAAGACTGGGATGATAGGGAGAAGTAGGTTCACTTTGTTTCTTCTTGGATTTTGAAAATCTGTTGGTTAGATTTAACAGTTCTCTGATTTTGAAACTGAAAGGATTTGTACACAGGGTCTTTAGATGGAGATTTTGCCATTTTCATTTTTCATAAGTTAATTTTATGAAAAGTTTGCTTGATACTCGGAGCACATCATTTTTCTTTTAAAAGCTACTTTGAAGATCTTCATCTGTTAACATTATTGAATGATATAAGCATAATCTGTGAATGATGTATGATTTTGCTTCATAATAGGACCTCTCCTAGGGAGGACATGAACCCACACAGCATGTTTAGTTCCCAGAGCCAGCAATGCATTTTCAATTGTCAAAATTAGCCTTACTGCCTCACTGGCAAAATGGGTGAAGAGTTGCAGCCACCACTGTAGATTGGTTTGAACAGATACTCAATGCCTTGTGTATGAGCATCTGAGACCAAGTCTTCAGGACAAGAAAGATAGCCTTTATTTCCAGGACATTGATGGATGTAATAGATAATTTCCTGGAGAAACCAAGATCCACTGATCTCCAGAAAGAGTACATTTTCCCTGGGAAATGCAAGAGCGGATACTAATGTAATCTGATGCCTGATGAATAGGAATGTGAAAGAAAGCATCTTATAATGTCTAGCTTACTGATTGATCCCCTGGCAGAATGGAAGCACACAGACTCCTACCTTAATACTTTTGCATGCCTTGTGTTTAGGGAAGTGAAAGTAAGCATCTTTAAAGTTTAGGCCTACAGCCCAATCCCCTGGCAAAACTGGAAGGGCGCAGCCTCCTGATAGTTTGCTTGCAAACTTTAGAGGAGAGAGAGAGTCAGCTGAATTAATTTACATCACCCCTTTCATAATTCTCTCCAACTGGTCTCGAGCTTGCCATTAGTGCTGGAAATGGTGACTAGTCTGTGCAGTACATATGAGGGACAGGGACATTTCCAGCTTGCTACTGAATTTCATCAAATGTGGAAATCCTCGTCATCATAAAATTCTTTGTCCCTTGCTAACTGTCATTTCCTTACAATTGATGTTTGTTGTGCGGTTTTTAATCCATGATGCCCACTCTGACCCTACCCTTGGAAGCTTCTTCCTGTGGGAATGCATTCATCCCTTGGTGATATCGGAGGAAAGTAGAAAAGCCTGGGGATCGAGCACAAAGTGGAAAAGATCTGTTAACAAAGGAGGGAGTGAGCCTGTCTGATTCCCACTGAGGCGAAGCGTGTGTACCCTGAGAGACTCCAGATCATAAGGTCCTCCAGATCATGAGCTCCTGGCTCATGAACATGACTTGGCGAAGATCTAACCAAGGCTGAAGAATCAGTTGAAACGTCAGACCCTTGGGGAGAGGTACCTCTCCCTGGTCCTAAGTGTAGATGAGGGTCCACTGATGAGGATGCAGGTACAGAGGGCTACGGGGAACACAACCTCGCTGCTCCAATCATGGTCTGAAAACTTCCTAGGGATACAGACCGAGACAAAAATGGGGTCCAAAACGGTGATCTTCACTGTTCTAGCATTTTGCTGAAAACGAGGTAGAGGTCATTGGGGAAGTTATCCCCAGATGCAAAATCCTTTTGAGAGAACTCTTTGTTTTACTTCTCTGGGTTGACCTAAAATCCCAGGGAGGCGAGAACCTCTTTGAGCCAAAAGATCCTGAGTATGAATGTTATCCTGAAGATTATGGAAAAGCTTTTTGGTCATTGAAAGTCAGTGGTGAAGTCCTTTGTCTTGCAACCATGACATCAGCATCCATCTCTTGCATGTAACTGGAAGTCACGGATGAAGTCCTTAGCCCCACAGCCATGACCATGATTAATGTCTATCATGTGGAGAACACCACAGAGTGAAGGGTCAAAGAAGTGCCTTAAATGCATGAACATTGCCATGAAACCCAAAACAGAGGTATCTTGAAGACTGCTGGTGGATAAGAATATAGAAATAAGCAACCAAAGAGGGTTCAAGTCAAGTCAGTTCACATTGTGATCTTTATAGTCCAGCCAACCGCAAGAGGAGACATACTAGGGCAGTTAAATTATCAGAATCAATTTTTTATACGACCACAGAGTTGTGCCATAAACACATAAACCTTGCCACAAGGAGAAAATGTACATCTTGCTAAGAAGGAGAAACTCAGATTCTGACAGAACGCCTGATGAGTAAGAAAGCCACATGAACATGTAAATCGGTGAAGACTGAAAGTCAGATACCTCTCAGAAGGTTAGGTGAACAACGACTCCTGATTGTTATAGAAGTTGTTTCCTTCATACAAAACTGTATGGAATCATATGCCCAAACAAAGTGATTGTTGCCCAGTCACCATAGAGGCAATCATGACTGTCAAATTCACACAGAATATATTTAACAATAGCCAACAAGCACTTCGATATATGTATCCATTTTGGATGAAAGTGTTGCTTCTGATGTCTTCTTATCCTGTTTAAGCTGTTGTTTCTACAATATCTAGCAACAGACATTTTTTCCATCTACACAGCAGGACTTTTGTTTGATCTGGCCTGTGAATTGCATTTTACCTTGAAAAAAGAGAAATTGCAATGTTGTTCAGGCCTATAATGCTTATGTTTTCACACAAGGTGAAAAGATGTCTTTTGAGGTGACACGTGTCCCTTTCCTCCTTAAAGAAAGGAAAAACAAACAAAAAGAAAAATATATTTCTTTCACATTATCGAGTCTCTTAATTCAGACAGATGTAAAGTATATCTGATAGGAAAGATTAACAATCTAACTGACAAATGACTTGAAACAGCATAACCATGTGTCGATCATAGCTCATGAAATATGTGATTTTTTTGTTAAATGGAAAATTGTAGAAACCCACAAATTGAACAACAGGTTGATGATAATGCATAGATTTTTGTAGAAAGTAATGTGGACGGTGCATGTCAAGTTTTCATCTTTAGTCAGTGGTGAGCTTTTATCTGGTGTAATGTGGACAGTGCATGTCTAGTTTTCATTTTCAGTCGTGAAAAGCTTTATTTCTG
>JADBJO010003776.1:102500-152500 GCA_016801955.1 Conus betulinus
ATCAGTTCGGAGTGGGTGAGGAAAATTTCCCTTTTTGAGTTTTATATTCTGTTTTATTTCTACACTTTTAGACTTTAACTTTCCTGAGCTTGTGCAATAAGCCATAAATGTTGCTACGGGAATACAAGTGGACCTAGGATATGACCCACAGCCGACTGATGTTTATCGACTGTTCATTGATGACGTCCTTTTCCGCAAGTTAGTGGACGAAACAAACAAGCATGCAGACTATTGCATTGCCAGCAAACTTACACAGGGCCTGCCTACACCAAGAAGTATGTTTGCCACGAGGGAAAAAGTTGCCCATGGCAGAAATGCAGAACTTTCTGGCAATCTGCCTACACATTGGGATTGTCAAAACCCCCCAGATTTCTAATTACTGGTCGAAAGATCCCAACATACACGGCCCAGATTATGACAAGAGACAGAAGATTTAAATCCATTCTGGCCTTCCTTCATATTGGGGACAACACTACCTTCCTCCCCTTGGGTCAAGAAAATCATGACTCCATCCACAAGATTTGGCTCCTTGTGGATCATCTTCAGGAGAAGTTTGAAGAGGTGTATGTTCCATCAAGAGAGATCTGTGTGGATGAAGCCGTGTGTCCCTTCAAGGCCGCTCCAAGTTCAAAGTTTACATGAAAGAGACAAAACAACAAAGTGGGGATTTAAGTTCTATGAGCTGTGCGAGAACAAAACTGGATACATCTTTCGTTTTGAGATGTTCTGCGGTGACAAGTGCTACAGCAACAAGCTGTATGATGTTGTGATGCACCTGATGTCTTCCCTTCTCAACAAGGGTTATTACTTGTACATTGACAACAACTACTGTGAGCCAAACATCTGCGCAGCCTAGGATAATGCTGGGACGATGTTGTGTGGAACAGTACGCAAGAACCGCATTGGGATGCCCCGGGATCTTGTTGAGCAGCCAATGCAACATGGGCAGGCGGATTTCAGAAGACAGGAGAAAGTGATCGCCTGCAGGTGGAAAGACAAAAACGACGTCTTCACCTGTCCACCATGCACAGACCAGAACTGGAACTGGCTTAGTGCAGGTATGAGGAGAAACGAAAACCAACGTCCGTCATGCACCACTACATCAAGAACATGGCTGAAGTTGACCAGAGTGACCAAATGGTTGCCTATTTTCCGATGCATTGAAAAAGCCATTCTTCCATTTGCTTACTCTCTGTACAGTTCAAACCATGGTCATTCTGAATCACCATTGGAGGCAATGCTACCTTAAATCACTGCCCCTTGATGAAGTGATCCGGTTCATCTTGATTGATCTGCCCACCACTGGCGTCGAGGTACCAGACAACATGCCCGAATGACCTCAGCCGCCAGTCAGTCACCTTACCGGACGCCATTTCCCTGATCTGTTGCCTGTGAGATCTGCCTCCGCCCAGGCGTCCAAGGACCTCTCCATCCTATCCCTTCGGGCACAAGGTCAGAGCCCTGGCCGCTTCCGCAGCGTTCCAGCACTCTGTCCCCTTGCACCCTCTCCTTGAGGCAGCCTACTGGCGTTCAGAAAATCCCTTCATAAGCTTTTACTTAAGGGACATCCGCATGACCAGGGCTGATGGTGCCAAAGGGATCTCCTTTGTGGCGGCTAATGCAGCCATATCGGTTAACCCTAAGAACCACTAGGGCACTCCCCCCTTCGTCTATTCCTGTAAATTCTGCTATGGTCTGACATGGTATAGTATATGACGCCAAAATGGGGAGTTTGTGTTATACTCCCTGTTTGGCTAGTATACTTACTATGTCAGACTCTAATGCCCGCCCTACCTTCCCCTCTAGCGCCAAGGTTCTTGGGGTACGTTGCGCGCACAGGCCTTGCTGAATGAGGGACAGGAAGCGAACACTGGCTTCTTCCTACGGCGGAAGTAGGGGGTGGCGTCACGTGACGTGACTGTCTTTATTACTGCATTAGCCACAAAAACTCGGCCTGGCAGAGCTGACTAACTGCTGTAGAATGCTATGGTCTGACATGGTAAGTATACAGCCTAACAGGGAGTATAACACAAACTCCCCATGTTTGTGGCTCAGGCGTGAAATGCCTCATTTCTGTAGTGTGTGGGTGGTTAGTTTGGTATGTGTAGAGGTCGTGAGGGGGAGTAAACTTCATTACTGTTGTTGTCATTGCATTTTGTTTCCCTGAAATTTCTTCTGGCCACCCCATACAAAAACCAGTCATGTGTGTCACAGTCAGATTATTAGAAGTCAACAGGAAGCAGTCAGTTTCACATTTGTTGTGAATCAAGTTGTGATAGGAGCCCCTGCATTACAGCTGTGTCATATTAGTTGCCACTGTTAATAGAAGTCCGTGTTTTATATGGCTTATGAACTTTTGAAGTCAATGTGGCTCAGAGTTCTCAGAACATTTAGACAGTATTTTAAGATATGTCAGTGCTACCAAACTTTTGCAGTACCTGAAAATGGTACACACACCCATCCGCAGAGAGAAAGGAAGAGTATGGAGGTTGTTAAGGTTAGCTGTGCACAGAGAAAGTTTATTCTCTTTATTTCCATAGCAGAGCAAGTCCAAAAGCCTACGAAACATCAAGACCTACAGGTTACAGGATTACAATCACACTCTGAAAAAAAAAAAGAGGCCTGTGGTTACCACAGAGTTCAAGGGTCCATGAACACACACACACATACACACGCGCGCGCACACACACACACACACACACACACACACACACACACACACACAAACACTATATTTATTTTATTACTTAATTTGATGGCATTTACTGTATGCAAGCTGCATAGTTTCTGTGACTAGGTGGGCCAAGGCACAAGAGGGTAAACAAGACTTAAAAAGATCCTTCTCTTTTCAGTAGCTTCATGTTTTTTGCCGACATGCTTGTTACATATTACAACACATCTTAAACAACCAGGAACACAGTCTCTGACACAGTCATATATGCACATATACATAACAAGCTCACACTTTCTAGAATGAGACAATAGTATCACTTGTATGCACACACAGAGGCTTGTTTCTGTCTTCACGCTGTCTTACCCCAAAGTCAGAGTCATAAAGTCTGTAACATTTAGCCTTTTCCTGTGGTGTTTTCAGACAATGTAAAATGTAAGGAGGCTCCTGGATGTGGAGAGTGGGAGCCCCCATCCATTCCCAACCCCAAGTATCGTGGGAAATGGAAGCCTCCAATGATTGACAATCCCAACTACAAGGTAGAATGATTGTTTTCAAATTGTTTTCTTGCCTTTATATGTTGGAAGGTTCTTGTCCTGGGCTCAGTTTTTTGTTTTAAAGGGGTTATATCACTAACATAGAAATTAAGAATGGCAGAACTTTCTTTCCGTTTTTGTCTGTCAGCTGAGCTATTTGTTTGCAGGCATGAAAAGCTGTACAGGGAATGCCCAGATGGTACAAGATGAAGCTGTACAGGGAATGCCCAGATGGTACTAGTGTGAACTTAACTGAACTTTACATTTGTTCCTTTTGGCAGGGGATGGAGTGGGAAGGGGGTGATTGGAGCATGTTTGCACGCCTTCAAGATCATGATTTGACCAAAGTGACTCTCAGTATGACTTTAGCCTGAAGTCCTCATGGGAAATAGAAATACTTATAGCATGTGAGAAATGAAATCAAAGATCAGTGGAAGGGGGGCAGAGAGGGGAGGAAAGAAACGTAGACGAGCATTACTTTCTTAAATTACTCAACAGCTCCATATCAAACTGAAACTAAGAAGCTGATCCACCAGTTTGCAGATAGGTTAATATGAGGCCTTCAGAAATGCTGGAGGATTGGGTACACATTTTGGAGTGAGGGTCTTATTACTTCCAGACAGATGGCCCAGATTTGGGGGAATATATGAGGCAAGGAGCTGAACATCAAGTTTACCTTCATCAAAAAAAGAGACCGGATGCTATTGTCAGTGGGATTTATGTTTTTCCCCTCCATAGCTGCAAATGTACCTTAAGAGGACCATGTGTGGTTGGCTGTGCTACGATGAAAATTGACACTGAGAATGTTACAGCTGTCATTAATGATCATTGGTGACATTGTAATGAATGGCAGTACTTCAGCACTAATGGGTATGAGACAAGGTCGGTGGAGGATATTCTAGAACTGTTTCCTCAGTTAGGCTGAACGATGTTCAGCTGCTGCTTGCTGTCAATTGGAATGGAGGGAAAACTTCCCTAGATTTGCTGTGCGAAGAGCCTACAGTTATGGTGATGAGCTTTAGCAAACAGTTTGTGAATAGCAGGTAATATTTGGCTAGTAAAAGTGTTTGAAAACAAATCGCACTGTTCCAGGGGCCTTTGTTGGTTGTGTGAATTCAGGTTGGGAGTGCTTCTCTGTCACTAAGCAATATTGTTTTCAGTGATGGACATGTAGTACACATTTCGAATGAATGTCATTCTCTTTTGAATGACGAGGAAGGAAACAAATTAGCATTTTAGGATTTTTGTTTTTTGTGTTAGGGGAACCATGTCCAGTATTGCATTTGTGTTGGTAGAAACCATGAAATAAAGAATTTGTAATTCACTTTACAGAAAGTGCTTGTACGTAGTGAACAATCATAAATGAAGAATACTTTGCTTTCTTTAATTGTTTTCAGGGAGTTTGGAAGCCCCGTATGATCGAGAATCCGGCTTACTTTGAGGACAACAACCCTTACATGATGACGCCAATTGTAAGTAGAAGATATTTTCATAAAAACTACGAGTGTTATCAATGATATGAACTTAGAATCTCAGTTGAATGATATGAAAATAGATCTGCTGTTTTCTTCGTGCTTACCTGCCCACTAAATCTCAGTTAAATTATATGAAAATAGATCTGTTACTGTTTATTAGTTTTCATGCTTACTGCCCACTAAATCTCTGTTAATGATATGAAAATAGAATCTGTTGCCATGTTATTAATTTTCTTCATACCTGTCCAAACAAATGCCTTATTTCCATTTGGTATGGAACATCTTCATGCATTAGATTCCCATGAAAATAAAAACAGAGCATGAAACTAACTGTTGCCTAATAAAACCAAGTCCGAGCAAGTGATCTCCCCTAGTGAGCTCACAACAATGCACCCTGATTATTTGAGTTCAGTTTTCTCCTTTTCCTTTGCGAAGGAACATGCTCCTCTTAACTTCTCATCTTGAGTTTCTGTTCTGTTCACCGCTTTCTGAAATGTATGGCATCATAAGGAAAGTCATCTCAAGTCGGGGGAAGGTTGGCATCTTTCTGACGAATGCTGTTATCCATGGTTGGAATATGGATCTTTATTGGCTGGAGTCTGCTCTTTTCCTAATCCTTGGATTTCTTTAATTTTCTTATTTTGGCTCTCAGTTGATTGAACCTTGAGGGAGAGTGGAGACTATTTTAATTCTCCAAAGTATGGCAGAGTCCTTTAGAGCCATTTGGACTACATGGTGCTGAGCTCTTGGTTGGAGTTCTGCTCAACCACATTCTCGTGTGAGCTTTAAGTCGGACAGTTTCTCAGATGAGCTTTTCCCTTCCAACCTTTTCAATATTCAGGCGTTTAGACAGGTATGAAGAAAAGGAATATGGTTCTAAAAGTACTTTCATGATATGATAACCTGTCCAAACACTAGAACACTGTCCCCCCGCCCCCTCCCCTCCCCTGTTGTTTTGCGGAAAAGGGGTGAAAACTGAACTTGATTGATCAGGATGCCATGTTGCGAGCTTTCTAGGGGAGATCATTCATGTGGACCAGATGGTGTAAGGTAGAGTTAGCTTCCTGTTCTCCTTTGTATTTTTGATGGTAATCCTCATGTATGACAATGTTCCACTCCAAGTACAGGTAATGCATTTATTTGGACAGGTGAGTCTGTCAGAAATCTGCTTTTTTCTGAATGTAAAGAGTGTTTATAATACTTGTGTGAATATGTATGAATGTAGTATGCATACATATTGTTTTTACGCTATGAATTCTTTTGAACACTTCCATTAGTGGCAGTGTGTTATTATGGAATGAAAATGGTTGCAGAAAGTTGCATTGTGTACTGCATTGTTCACAATAAAACAGCTGAACATTTGATGAGTTCTGTAACCATTCACATGTTGGTGTTCTATCCAGGGAGCTGTGGGTCTTGAGCTGTGGTCCATGTCAGATGATATCCTTTTTGACAACTTCCTTGTTACGGATGACATTAAAGTAGCAGAAGAGTTTGCAGCTGCTAGCTGGGAGATCAAAAGCAATGAGGAACGAGCAGCATCTTCAGCGGGGGTAGGCAGCAGTTCCCTTTTTATCATAGTTTGTTATGTTGTAGTATGTTTTAATTTTTTAGATATGTCCAGTGGTAATTGCAACATAGATTTGTCTTGCTGTAAGCTTATGTGTAAAGTTGCAACACAGATATCTTGTTCTCTGACTAGCAAAGCAATTAAGAAAAAAAAATGCTTTCAAAGTTTTCTTTTGAAAAAAAACAAAACAAATGCTTTCAAAGTTTTCATTTGAAAAAAAAAAAACTTAAAAAATCAGAAGACATACTTGCATAAGTTTCAGCAAAAGTTTTTTTTCGTGATTGACAAAAGATAGGATATATGCCAATGTTCTTTGCAGAGATGAGAACATAACCAGATTGCAGTTTCAACCAGTTACAACCTGAATTTTTTAAGATGTCATTTATCTGATTTTATCATTTAATATTGTTTTTTTTTCCAGGCTGTTCTGTTAACAGATTAGAATCTTTAGGGAATTATATTATTAGAAACGCACATTAAAACTTAACAAAGGCTATGAAATTTTGAATACAGAAAATGGCACTGAAAGTGCATGTGCTGCTTGCGATTGTTCTGGATGCTTGGTTTCTGTGTTGCACATGAGATGTTTTGAACAAGTTATATATGAACTTCAAAATCACTTTGAACTTAACATGTTATGTTACTGAAGTGTAGCAAATTAGCTTGTACCAGTGCAGGGTTTGTACTTATGATGAAAAAGGTGATAAAAGATGTGAAAAATACGAAAGCTTTTTTGCTTTCCATCAATTTATGAAAATAAGTAAGGATTTATGAAAACTTCTGAATTTCATGATCCCGAGGACAGAAGAAACAAAATATATGTAACTTTAATTTTTACCTGGAAAGCAACAGTTATGGATTGTTTAAGAAAATAAAAAGAAAGGAAAATAAAATAAGAATATTTCTGTTGGAACAATAGCACAAAATAACAAGAATATTTTTGTGAGAACAATAGCACATCAGTCTCAGATGCAAAACTTGCATTGTCTGCAGTTTTGTATGCAGCAGCAGCATTCTGTCATAGTTCTGGAAGAATGACTGAGCGAACATGGAGCCCTTTTCACTCAGGTGTACAGTATTGCCAACATCTTCATGAAGAATACCATGCATGATGCAGAATATTTGCTTGAAAATTTTTGATAAGAAGTCAAACACAGAAAACAGTACAACTTGGCTTGAAGAATGGATACTATTGTTTTGGGAAAAATTGAGAAGTTTGTGAATTTTTGAGGACTGTCCTGTACAGAGCCTGCTACAATGAAAAAATTGCTTGATTGCTGATTACCTGAACACCCCTAAACAAAAGAATTTGCACAGGAATGGATTCATTAACTCAAAAAACAAAAAAGTGGTATTTACTGATCAGTACTGTCACATATTCTGTGCGTATGGATTGTTATGTGTATGGAAAGACATGCAGATCTGTATACATATGTGCATTAAATACACATGAATTAGTAAATGTCTTTGTTCACTACTGAGAAATTTACTTGTAATTGTGACCCATCAGATTTAGCAGTACTGTGATGCAAGTGTATGTTCTATTTATTATGCATGAATTTTGTGAGAGAGAGTGTTTTTTCATTTGTCAGTGACCTCCTTTTTCCTCAGTAGCTTCCTCCTGAGGTTTATTTTTCTCATGATACTGATTTTTTACCAGTTGAAGAATTATCGCTCCTTTTTTTCAGACAAGTGATTAATTATTGTAATGCCTTGATTATTTTTCTAATTGAAAACGTTTCCAATCTCAGTCTATTAACATTTCATTATTTCGTGCTTTTAACATCCCTGACTTCCGTCTCATAATCACTTTGGCCCTTCTTCATGTAACATGTGATCTCAAGAGACAAACCAGAAATTCTCTTTATTGTTTATGTGGAAAGCATATGATCTTGTTGATTATGAAAACAAATGGCAGATTTTTATGCAGCCGGAGATCGCTGAAAGCACAGAAAAGTATGTGCTTAAAGACCTGTTTGATAGTGAGAATGGTTTATTGATATCACAGGGGGTGGCAGACCTTCCGTATTGATAAGGAATTCCGTATAGCAAATTTTTCCTTTTTTTCCCCGGTGTGTGCGTTCCGTGTTCCGATTCAGGTTATCACGCCACTTATATTTGAAATCCGCCATCTTGTTTTCAGTGCGTGAAGATCATATCATCGCACTTTATATTTGTCAAAAATGGAGCTGATTAACAACGAAACAGACGCACGGAAGATAACAGTGACGTGAAGAAAAACAAGTGGAGAAAATGAATGGATGGATGAGATAGACAAAAATGTTATCGTCCGTTCTGAAAAAGGCTGCAAAAAACAAATGAAGTGGGCGCTGCTTGGTGTATACTGTGCTGTGCTGTATATATATATATATATATATATATATATATATATATATATATATATATACACATACATGTATGTATGTACAAGTCAAATGGTAAAAAGTCGGTAAAAATCGAAGTGCATTCCCAGGAGATGAAACATGTGGAGAGATTGAATGTGCTGAAACATACATCCACTCTAACCATTGACTCAGATGCCCCAGTGCCACCAGCCCCTGATTTACTGTTGTAAGAGACTTGGCCCACTGCAGCTTTTGATTTTGCTGTGTTTGTTCCAGTCCAGTGCTAGTGCAGACATTGACTCTGCTGAATTAAGCCATGTAAGCCAAAAAAAAAAAAAAAAGAAAAGAAAAAAAAACACTAAAACAGGAATCCTCATTCTTGAACTTATAAATGAAGTGATTGAAATTTGGCCACTATCATCTATTAACATCACTGTGAGTAAATACATTCCATCCTATTTTTTGTTTTGATGGTTTACTGAATTTAAGATGTATTCTAAGTATTTGGCATAACATTTTCAGTTTGATATTTAAGCCGTAAGTAATATTTTGTCATATTTGGAGTCCTTTTGTATAGAAGGTATTATTAACTTTGTTTTCAAGAAGAGGCCTTAAAAGTGTCTTGGCAAGACTCATTTTCTTCAGTGTCTGGGGGCGTTGGCCCCCCAGACCCCCCTGCAAGCCGTTGCCCCAGCACCCCACCGGGGGCCTAAAGCGGCCCCCTGGACCACAGGCCTTTTCAGTATAGCTATGATTTTCTGCTCCCACCCCTGATATCATAAAATAGAAGATCTATGTGAGAAGAAAAGTAATACATAGAAGAGCCCTTCTGCTCTGATCAGAAATACGGCAAAATGATTTTGCAGAATCGGCAGACGGTCAAAAAGGTGAGTAAAGAGAATAATATGTAAGCGTCTGATCTCTCTGCATCTGCTGACACTTTCACATGTGTGTATCTATGCCAGTCTCACTGCTTCTGTGTGAAAACCTATATCTAAGAAGACTATTTTCATAAAAATTTTGAGGATAATGTTAAGAGGTTCCGCTGTAATACAAAGTAGAAAAATTGTATCAGTAGAACAAGTTATTAGGGATATCAAGTGATCTTTAACTGAATATTATGACAATTCTTAAAGATTTAGTGAACTAGATAACTTATCCAGTTATGGTTAGAATGCTACAGAATTACCAAAGGGTGTGTTTCTGTTACATACTGTGGGCAAACTAGCACAATCAGAAAACATGTAATGTTAAGAGATTGGGCAGGCAAATGAATGCCACAAACACTTTAAGTATGGAGCCTTGTCTTACTTGTGTTACATGTTGAGGCCCTTCATTTTAGTGTTTGTTGCATTGGTTTGACCTATTATCTTAACATCTATTTCCATATTTTTACTTCCACCTGCAATAGTTTTACTTTGAAACTTACAGAACCACGCCAGGTCTACAGAGGAGTGTCACTCAGAAGACAGAGTGTAGACGGGCATATCACAAGGTTCCATTCTCCAGGCAGAGTTCAGTAGCTCCCGTATGCTGTCAGGGAAGGGTTATATTTTTTCATGCTTTCCTGTTCAAACAAGTGTCTTATTAACACTCGACAAAAACATTGACCCAGTCAATCAGGATGTCCCGGAAAACGTTTGGAGAGAAGGGTCCCAAATGTGATCCTCAATATTGTCTCAGTGATACTCAGACTCCCGGAGTGACTTTCTGTGGTTAAAATGTCACTTATGGTTGGTGAAGGTTTTATACTGCTGTTTTAATGTCCATTTCTCCCTTCACTAACCCTCCTCCCTCCCAACACACACACACACACACACACACACACACACACATGCACACACACACTTATCCTCAATACACCCTTCTTGCTCCATTTCTTTTTTCCATCTCACCCTTTGTTTTCTCTTTTCAGAATCTTTGTTATTATCATAAGGGTGAATGATTGTCTTCCTGCCCAATGTTGCATCCCCTACTTATTTTGTTCGAGGTGAAAGTTGGAAATATGTATTTTGAAAGATATAAGGCCAGTTTATTTCCTTTTGGGGAAAAATGAGTTCGCTGACCAGTTGACGGAGGAGAGACTGAGAGGTTCCAAATTTTCTTCACCTGGTTTCCGATTTTGAGTCTACACTCTTGGTAGTTGTGTGGTAATTGTTCTGTGTACAGTTTTTTCATCTGCATGATAAGATAAAGAGTTTCTGACGCAGTTTTGAGTGCATATCTTGTTTATACATTTTGCATGTCTTTGTTATCCCCCCCCCCCCTTTTTTTTTTTTTCAAAGCGTAAATGTCCAGCTGATAGTAAAAGAAAGATAGTGGAAGAAGGGGGTAGTGGTAAAGGAATAGTCATTAATTTGATAGTAGAATTTTTATTGAGTGAAAAGGAGATTTATGGCAGAAGGATGGGGGCAGATTTTATGATTTGTTTAGTGACCGAGAGTAAGTAATGTAAAGATTAGTCATGTGATATCAGTGTGCTCTAGCATGAAAATAATCTTAAAATTTCACTTTCTATTATTCCAACATGAAACCATGCATATGTAGATGATCATTTTTTTTGACTTTATATCAAAACGTCTTAAAGTGTTGTCACATGGCCACTGCTGTGTAGCATAAATAATTGAAAATCATATGGTCAGTTTTTTTGTGCTTAGACTTGGTCTGAAACACAAATTTTTTGGTGAACTGGTGTCCTTGTTCATTGTTTTTTTTCAGTGACTGACCTGTGTGTTTTTGACTGCTTTGGTCAATAGGCCATGTGGCTGTCAGACGATCTGAGATAGTTGACTGCTCAGCAGTCCACACAGAGTTGCTCAGCAAGAAATTAAAGCTATGCAACAAGAAGTTCAGGCTGTCTAACAGCAGTTATCGAGGAGGAAAAATGACTACTTTGCAGATTATGTTTCTGCACCTGAGGTTTTACAATGGATTTGATCATGAAAGAAACAAAGGTTCAGGGTATTGGCAACATTGGAGTGGCACCAGTGGTCAGTCCACAAAATCGGGGAACAGCCGGAGAAGACAACAACCTGCTCAACCCATTGCCAGTAAACTTGATGCCCACCAAATTTTTCCCTCTGGAGGTTGTGACTTTGCTGTGGTTGGAGGGCTTGCATGGTCCATGTTCTGCTGATGAGGGCTTTAGTACTTGAATGGAAGGCTAGTTTTCAAAAATGCATTTAGGCCTGCATACCCAAGGTGCTCACTAGCCTAAGTGCAACATGATTGGAGTTGATACATCTGATGAAAAAGTTTCCAATGTCAGACAGGTTTCCATCTTCTTCTCCTCTGTAAGTATTCTTTTCTACATTCTCTCTGTGGTATTCATAAGACTTACTACATCTGCCGTGTGGTGCGACTTTTGATGGAGGGGAATGAGATCCTGGTGATGGAGAGGACAGTGCCCTTAATGCTTATTTTGGCTCAGACTTCACCAAGGCAGGAGGTACACAATGGCCCATGTGTATTTGTTGGCTACATCTGTGTGGGTCTGGGTCAAGACAGGCAGTTCCCTAGCTTGCCAGGTAACTCATATGGTCATTGCTATGTCCCCAGGAATTAGCATAATCGGGTTGATTGGCTTCTCTTTATTGTATATTCCTTCTGAAGCTGGAGGAGGTCAAGACATAAGTCTCTTGGCCCTGGACCCTTAGTTGGACTCCATGGTAGGTGGGTAAGGGAGGGATGAAATTCAAAGGGTATAAAAAGGCTCTTCTTCAAAAAAGTTCCCTCTCTCCCTGTCACTCCTCCCCTCTCTCCAAAGAAATGGAAAGTACAGGACAAACCTAGAACATTACCAAGATTCAGACAGCGATTCAGATACTTATACAAGGAAAAGAGACAGGTTTAGGGGTTCAGGGTTAGAGGTAGAAAGAACTGAGGAGGAAAAAAAACGCTATCAGCTCTAAGCCCTTTTGTTATCCAGAAAGGATTCAAAGGTATTGCAGATGACCCTAAATCATCAAAAGGCTTTGAAATGGCACTTACTTTATCGAAGGCCAGTCCAAACACCACTTTGGACAACAGCAGTATTGCAGATGACCCTAAATCATCAAAAGGCTTTGAGATGGTGCTTTCCTGATTGAAGACCAGTCCAAATACCAATCTGAACAGCTTCGAAGTACTACCACGTTTGTTTGCAGGGAGATCTGAATGTCTCCACACAAACAGCTGATCTCATTCAAAGGCATCATCATTTGTCCTTGCCATAAAGGTATTTTGGAGGAAGAGCTAAGGTCCAAAGGGGGTGATGTTCATCAAGTAACCATTCACAAAGGGTCAGATCAAGTTGCAGCAAATACTCTCTTTTTGACATTGAGTTACCATCTCTACCATAAACAATCAGAGTTTGGTACCCCAGTGTCAGAGTAAATGTTAACGTCCCATTCCCAATGTGGTGTTTTCACTGTCAGAAATTTGTGCTGCTGTCCATGACGGATGTTTGGGGGAGATTTGTGGCATGTGCTGCAAAGTAGTTGACAAGAGGCCTTGTCAAGGATCAGCCCTTTGTGCTTAACTTGGGTTGCAGCCAACCCTCCTTACAGGACTGCCAAAGTGGCAGCTGGAAAAGTCCATTCAAAAAGTGCAAACTGAAATGAAAACTTAATTTAAAGAAGCAAGGAAAGCGACAAGGCATGAAATTCCATGTAAACATACAGGTAAGGTCGTTACAAGTGTACAAGTGTAAGTTTGTTGAAAGATTTTGGTTTGGGCCAGTAATTATGATTTTGATAAAGTAGCAGACTGTTGGAACAATTTGGTACATCTTGATGAATGGAATAATGATAGCATTATATGAACATGGCCAAAGGGAGGAAAGATATGCCAAATGTGATATGTGATGTTTTGCAGCGAACTATCATTGAAGCCATCAAAGAAGTGACAGACGAACGTCCATGGCTGTGGGCAGTGTTTATCATCGTGGTTGTGTTGCCCATCGTATTGATTGTTGCCTACTGTTGTATGAGCAAGGTGAAGGACCCAAGGCACTTTGCCTCACTTTTTGTTGTCTGTGCAATGGCTGCTGGCTTGTGGCCGCCACACCCGGGCTTTGAATGTTGCCGTTGTAAATGCTTATCTTGGGCATGTGTTGATTCATGTTGTGATGTTTAACTTTACATCATACTTGGAGCTTTTCACCCCTGACATAACTGGTTGTTGTCTTGTGTCACATGTACTAAAGATTGTTTAGATTTACGTCAACAGCTTTTACGTGTCTGTGTGTGCGAGAGAGATTAGCTTTCATATCTTTGGTGGTGGTTTAAATAATGGCTGTGTATTATAAGTGGTGTTTTTTTTTTTTTTGTTTTTTTTTGTTTTGTTTGTTTTTTTGTTGGCGTTGACCCCTGCCTTCCTGCAGACCATGTTTTTTCACATTGTCTTTTATTTCTGCAAGTCCTGCTGTAGTAGATGGGAAAAAAATTAAACATTGCTGGTTCACTAATGTGTTCATTGTTTTACAAAAACCATTTTGCTATTCTGAGAGACTGAATTGGAGAGGAAATCAGTTCAGTTCAAAACATTCTTTGTGATGAATAATGATGGGCAAAAAATGCAAAGAGGACTTTGCCAATGGAGTTTGATGCTAAAGCAACAATCACGGCAGGACTGGCAGTATACAGTGCAGAGAGGGGTATGGCAGCAATTTCCAGCAACTTTGCATGGCGGTGACACAACTGCGTGCTCTTCCCTTTGTTGTGTCTGATATAGCTCTTAGTATGACTGACCTTTGCCTAGTTAGCACCGTGTGTTTGTTGTGTTGTGGCATGCAGGGAATCTGGCAGACCCTGATGTCGTCGGCAGAACAGCGCCCTTGGCTGTGGGCCGTATACGTTGTGGTACTGCTTCTGCCTATTGTGCTGCTGTCCATTTGTCTCTGCCCCAAGGCAGGTCCTATCAAGGTGCTTACCTTTATTTTTTGTTAATTTTTTTTCCCTTCTCTTTTTGCCTTTCCTGTGTTGGAGAGCGATATGGACAGTATTAGGTAGCCAGCATGGACAATAGGGCAAAAGAAGAAAAGGGTATATAATTGAAATAATAGTACTAAAGAGCAATGTTTATCATCTACTTCTTTTTAAAAGTTTTGATAGTCTCTGTGTTTAAGTGGGAGAAAAAAAAGGATGATTTGTTTATTTCCTGCTAGGAATGCTAATTATAAGTAAATTGCAAAAGTGTGAATTTTATCTTAATTCATATTCTGTTGTCCGTATGACAAAGTTGACTTGAAAAGACATAGCTTTCACACAGAATAGCTTGTGTTAATTTTTTCAGAATTCACTGAATATGTAAGACAGGAAGGTTATACTAGAAATAACTGGTGTGCATAGTCCCAGTTCAAGTGGGAAGATGTTTTTGACCCCATTTACAAAATGCAGTGATCTTAGTGTGGTTTGGAAAATTGGGTTACAATTCCAGAGTGCCTTCGTAAGCTGTACATATCTCATGTGTATGCAAAGCTATTGTATGCATATGAACAAGCAAAGCTGTTGTTATGAATTGTCTGAGGATTGCTAGATTTTCATGGGGGTGTATTTGGTTGAATATTGATTTAGAAAAGGTTGTAGAATATTTGTTCTTAGCTTTGTTGTTTTAAAGCTTTGCTCTCATCTCATTTTTTTACCTTTTTTTTTTTTTTTCAAGCTTTAATTCCTGTATACCACTTTTTTGTTGTTTATACGTAAATATTATTGTTGGCTTAAAACTTTTATTTGGTCTGTTTATTGAATGGATTTATTATGCTCGTTGCATGGTGTTTATTAGAAGTAGCGTGTTGCAAGTTAAGAGAAGTAGTGTGTTGCAAGTTAATTAATTTGACTTAGAAAAGTATCACTGTATGTTTTTGTTTCAATTTTGGGGTATCTCCTCAGTATTTGGGGACACCAATGATAAACAAAATTGTGAAGTCAAATGATGATTCGTTTTTTTGGTGAAATGAGGTGAGGAAAATTTGATTGTTTCAACATTGTGCTGTATTGTTGAGAGAAATTTGTAACGATTGTTATCATCAGTGGTGTAATCCATTATGAAAAAAAAAGAATAGTTAAAACATCTTGCAGTCATTAATGAAATAGTTGGCTTTCTGATTTTGATGATATTCACATGATTTTTTTAAAACCGTTTTTTCATGCTTGATTTAGAACTTTGAAGGTAACATCAGTATCTCACGTAAGAACACAGATTTTGAAACAGAAATATCACAGGCACCAAGAGACAAATGCACACGTACACACACGAGAACGCTCTCTCTCTTGCTCTCTCTATCTCTTTCTCTCTCTGTCTCGCTCACGCACACACGCGCGCGCGCGCACACACACACACACACACACACACACACACACACCTTTTTCACTGTATATCCCAGTCTGAAAATTCTGACAACAGAATTGTTCATTCATCTCAAGTTAGGAAGAAAAAGTTTCTGTCATCATTCTGTTTCATTCTACGCAATCATAGAGTTGGAATTGTCTTCTGGATTAAATTCATCGTGCCCCTTCCCTAGACTCATACAAAAAAGCATCAGCATCACATAACATATCTTTTAAAGCTTTGCAACAATTACAGTTTTCTCTGCCTAGAACTTTTCCACTTTTCATAACATTTGTACTTGCGTTTTGTGTGCTGGTTTGTGCAGGTGGGGAGGGAGGTGTAGTTGTTTACATATGGAGAGTTGGTGAAAGTTGTCAGACAAAACGTGTGTTGTGTATGTTTCTTTGGAATTGTGATAGACTTCTTTTTTTTCTATTCCGGTATTTGTTTTTTATATATATGGTTGTGAGAGTCTTGGTTTTGTGTGTGAGACCAGTAAAGTCACACACACACACACACACACACACACGCACACATGTTGACCAGACATTGGGAAAGGACTAACCAGGACACAACAAATTTTTTGCAAAATATGAAGAATGAAAAAACAATAGCAGAACTTTCTGTTAATGGATTAACATTGTCTTAAGGCTATTTTTTTTTTTTCTTAATTTGGTAGAGATTATGTTTTTGCACATACTAGAGGGCAGTAAGTTCCAGTGGGTTGCAAAGAATTTTCAATAAGTTCTCCCATAGTTTTCATTTTGTATGTTGGAAGTCTCGGAGCATTTCTTTGGAAGAATGAATTGTAAAGAATGGATTATCTTACTCGGCGAGGCCAAAAAAATGCAGCAGAAGTGACCCCTCCAAATGGCAGAACATGAGAGCCAGTGGAGTTTCTGTAATAGTGGCATCATGTTTGTGTTTTTTTTTTCAGTATGATTCTTGCATCTTTGTTTTGAATTCTTCGTAGAAGGTTGATTTGTTCTGCTGGAAGGCTGGTGAGAACAGTGTTGCAGTAATTTATCCTGGACGTTATTGAGGCAGTGATAATGTGCAACAAAGCAGTAGTACTATTAGTAGTTGTAGTAAGGTAAGCACATGGACTCAGTAGTTGCTGTTTTTTAACATGTGCTTAAGAAGCAAATCATATTTAGTTGAATTAAGAGTTACATATGTTGAATAAGTTTCCTGAAAAAATAGTTTGTTTCATGAAAAAAAAGAAGTCTCAAACGAGACATAAAATGGTCAGTCTCTAAGACTGCCACTTTTTGTACCAAACGTCTAAAGAATAAAATATTATAGTATGGGGAATATCACCCTGAAAATACTGTTAATACATGTGTGTGTGTGTGTGTGTATATATATATATATAGAGAGAGAGAGAGATGTGTATGTATGTGTATATATATATATAGAGAGAGAGAGAGAGAGAGAGAGAGAGAGATGTTCTGTCTAAAAAGGAAAAACTTGCTCTCTCTGTCTCACTCTGTGTCTCTGTCTCTCTCTGTTTCCCTGTATATCTCGCTGTCTTTCCCTGTCTCGGTCATAAACTGTCCCAGATGAAATCATAATGATACACTGACCTGTTGCAACTTTGGTCTTCATCACTGGTATCAACAATTGGACCCAGTCTTCAGAATCATTTGTGTTAGGTTTGAGTGTTATAATAGAAAGATGGGAGGGATGTGAGTGGAATGGATTAGATTTAGTGTGGTCTCCCGTTTGTTCATTTGTTTTTTAACTTCTTGTGCTGTGTACAGGTACAAATAATTTTAACAGCTTGGTAGAATGGTAGAATGTATTTATCAAATACAAAATTTTGCTCATTTGAAAAAAGAAATGTTCAGAGAAGGTAGAACTTTGGTAGTATTTTAAGACAGTAAGATCAGGGTGTGTTATTGTTTGTATTTGAGATCTGGTAGACTGTATTGTCTACGTCTGTGTTGGTTTTTTTTTTTTTTTAAAATAATTTTCGAGATGTGTCATAGAGCAAATCTGTTTAGTATACCGTCCGTGTGAAGCTAAGGTTACTTTAAAAGATATGGTTCATGCTAAACAGATGTACTTGTGAATAGACCCCAAATTTGCTGTGCATCAAGACTAATAAAAGAAAGTTCTGCTATTGTTTCTTCATTCTTCATTTTTTGCAAGAAATTTGTTGTGTCCTGGTTACTCAAGGGAATTAGAAACAAAGAAGTGAAGCCACAACTGTAATAAATAGCTCTCATTCTTTTGGCTTGGGAGATGATTTGCAGTCGGTTTGAAAAAGATCCATGTGTAGAGATTGTTTTTTATTCTTTGAATTAGAGATGTTTTGCAGTATGATAAGGAAAAAAGATCCAGATGCACTTTTTGCTCACTGCATATTTACAGTCTAAAAGCACTTTTGACATGTGATTTTGATGTGAGATCTTTTTGATAATAGCCTGAGGATGTGGATGCTAACCGAAAGAAGACTGACGAGCCATCACCAGATGATGAGGAGGAGGAAGGAGAGAAGGAGGAGGGAGAGAAGAATGTGGATGTAGGTGCAGGAGGAGATGGTGGAAGTGAGAAGAAGCCTAGCCAGGCTGATCTAGAGGCTTCAGAGGTATGAATGCTCTCAACTGGGCAAATATAGGAGACATTTTACTGCAGGTTTTATTACTAGTTGCTTTCACCATTATGCGGAACTTTTTCAGCATACGTACACACACAGACACAGACACACACGCATGCATGCATGCACGCACACACGCACGCATGCACTTGTGTATATATAACTTTTTGTTCCTGTATTTTTTTTTTTGTAACATGTTAATGGTCTTTCTTGTAGCATTTATGAGTGTCTGTCTGTTTATTTTGTTTTCTCGTGATTGCAGAGCATCTATAAAATTTGATGGTCTTTACATGAAGTTGAGCAAAAGGGAGACACAAGATTGCTAGAACTGTAAATTAATGAACAATATTCTTTTCATTGTGGTTTTTTTTCAAAAACTAAAGAACTATATTTTACACATGTTCAGTATTTAAGTCTTGGAAGTTTTTGTTTTTTAACTCTAGAATTTCAGACAGTTTCTTTAAAATAAGGTTTTCATTGGAAAAGGAGAGAAAGTCTGCACACAACCTTTTCTTCAATTGCAGCCCAAACTCGGTTATTAAGTTTTGATAATTTTTGGACCCACATGTCTCATCAGGAATTCATGTACACAGTGTTGTCTCAAGCTAAAAAAAAAAAAAAAAAATCTTTCACCATTGCACTGTCAGAGGCAACCTGTCAACATGGATTCTGTGAAGTGTGTGAGAGTGATATGGCTAGTTTTTGCCTCTGTTGACATTGTTTTTATTCATAGGAAATGAAGCTGAAGTCACTTGCCACATTATGGGTTATTCGTGTTTTAACACCAAGAAACTGAATACAAAGCTTATTAAATATAAAATTTCTGTAAACTAATGTAGAATAATATATATTTGTGTGTGTGGGGGGGGGGGGGGGGGGGGGGGGGGGGATGTGGAAGGATCATGTATGTCTCTCTCTTTTTTTTTTACATTTTCAAATGAGCTGTTGGGTGATGATTAAAACTCAGGGAGGGAGCATTCCACCCAGAGTAAATTAACTGCTGCGCTGCTGTATATCTGTTGCCACCATTTCAGTTTTAATTGTGTTGTTGTTGCAGGATGCTGTTGACGAAGGGGAGGAAGCAGATGCAGAGGAAGATGAAGATGCTAAAGCTTCATCCAAGTATGTAAAAAACTTTCAGCAATGTTTTGAAGGCAAATTAGTGTACATGTTCCATGATCCATAATGGCACCCTAGTTTGTCTCAAACTGTAATGTTAAGGTCATTGGTTCGAACTGCTCCAGAAATGTTGTCAGTTGAGTGTACTTTGCTTTATGGAAATCCGGGAGTGTGAGTGTGTTCCATTTCATGGATGTGTCTGAAACTTTGTTTTAAAATTGTTTTCAGTGACAGTGTAGGTATTGTATCTCTTTGTCATGGCTGACTCTGGGATATGTTATAAAAGAGAGAAAGGATTATATGCTTGTCACATTCAGTCAAAGCGGGATGGAACTATGCAGCCGCAGTTGTTGATATGGTGAATCAGAATAGGTACTCCTGAACGCCACTTGATATATTGAATTAGAATAGGTACTTCTGAACACCACAGTTGATATATTGAATCAGAATAGGTGCTCCTGAACACCACAGTTGATATATTGAATCAGAATAGGTAGTCCTGAACACAACTGTTGATATATTGAATTAGAATAGGTACTTCTGAACACCACAGTTGTGCAGCTGTGCTCCACTGACATTAAGTTCTATCATACAGAGCTATCAAGGATCGCTCCTAGTGGACTGCTTGTGGTAACATAACAGGCCTCTGACCCGCCACTTGATATATTGAATTAGAATATGTACTTCTGAACACCACAATTGATATATTGAATCAAATAGGTACTCCTGAACACCATAGTTGATATATTGAATCAAATAGGTACTCCTGAACACCACAGTTGATATATTGAATCAGAATAGGTACTCCTGAACACCACAGTTGATATATTGAATCAGAATAGGTGCTCCTGAACACCACAGTTGATATATTGAATCAGAATAGGTACTCCTGAACACCACTGTTGATATATTGAATCAGAAAAGGTACTCCTGAACACCTCTGTTGATATATTGAATCAGAATAGGTAGTCCTGAACACCACTGTTGATATATTGAATTAGAATAGGTATTTCTGAACACCACTGTTGTGCAGCTGTGCTCCACTGACATTACGTTCTATCATACAGAGCTGTCAAGGATCGTTCCTAGTGGACTGCTTGTGGTAACATAACAGGGCAGGCCTTGGCCTAGGCACTATTCTGAATGGGATAGTCAGAAGGTACAGCAAGGTAAAATTGCCTCTTTAAAAGAAGGTAGAGTCACCTTTAAAAAAAAAAGAGTGAGAGAGAGAGAGAAAGAAAGAAAAAAATAAAGCTTGAAGATGTAAAAAAGAAGAAAATTAAGGTTGAATAATTTGAAGATGTATGTCATCCAAGTCTGTTAATGAGTATACCAGTTTGAGGCAATTAGAAGAATTATTCAGCATGTAATTTTATCATCTGACAGCTCGAATAAGAGAAATGTTGTTTATGTTCTGTTTTGTTATTGTGATAGGTTTTGTGATGTCCAAAACAACAGTAATGTCATAAAATAAATGTTATATTCTAGTTAAAAACAAAATGGCAAATGAGCAGTAGGGGTGTGTTTATACAGGCAGCCTAGATGGTATCTCCAGTCTTGATCTCTGAAGTCTTGGATTGATGAAAATAAGATTTATACAGCAATAAGAATTTGGACATGAAATTCACCATTGTTTCTCAGCCCTTGAGATTGCTTTTTTTTTTTTTTTTTTTCAGAAATGTCATTTCCTTTAAAAGAGAGACTGTTTGAGCCACATGGGTTAATCTCAGGTCCTAGTGGTAATGTGAATTGGGAAGAAAAGCCTACAGAATGAATCGTTTTCAAGTATCTACATTTCATTCAGCTTTGTTGTTTTATAGACCTGATCAAAATGATGAAAAAGTAATTCAGTGTTTCCAACTTGCTGCAACCTGTGTTTTATCAGTAATATATATCTCACGTTTTACTGTATCAGTGCATGTTGATGGCTGTCTGCAGGAAATCCCCCGGAGACGAAAAGCCCGGAAAGAGTAGAACAAAGCAGAAAAGATTAGCGATTGTGTGGGAATGTAAGGAGGTGGAAAGTGTGTTGTTTGTTGTGTTTGCTGGTGAACTTGGACAAGGGACAAAGAGCTGATTGGAGACTGCCTGCCCGCTTGTTTCTAGGAGTAAGAGGGAGGCATGGAGTAAAATCGAGCAGAACTGATAAGTGTAGAAGTCTGTGAAATGTTCATATATTATGCAAGTTTGTTGAATGTGCAAAGCTGTGTCTTTGAGTACAAGTATGTAGGTATGTATGTATGTTTGTATGTATGTTTGGTCACTATGGCTGTAAATGTGTATGTTATGGTTTTATAATTGGTGTCTTGGTTGACTGTGTTTCGAGTCAATACTTCCAAACTTTGTTTGTTATGAGTATATTTGTCATATGTGTCCTGGACATTTATAACATAAAAGAAAGATGGGAACTTGTTTTTTTTCTTCATTTTGCCTTGATAATATAACAAGTAAAGATCTCAAGGGGTACCCTCAAACTTTTTGGAAAAAAGGACTTTCCACTCCCATTAAGGCAAATTGAATGATAATTAAATAGCATGAGTCATGTTTAATAGTGAGTGGTGGGATGTTGTCTTTTAGTATTTATTGTTGATAAGTACCATTTTCCTTGTACTTTAGTAAGAAAAAAAAACTTTTGTTATGTAAAGTTGAATTATTACCACCTTCAGGTTGAAAAATGAGGATGCCATTGTTTGATCTAAGATCAGTGACATTGAAATCGTTAAAAGTGCACAGACGTGTGTGTATCTTGGTTAGCAAGCCTGTTCATATGCTGTAGAGGCTCCCAGCAGTTATGCCTGTGGCAAACACAGTTTCATTATTTTTTATAAACAGGAGATTAGAAAGAAGAAAAATATACTCTCTTTCTTTCTGCTTTTCTCTTTTTTGACTTCTTGGTTTGGTCTTTGAATTGATGATCTAAAGTTGTACTGTTCAGTGTGAAATTGGCCAACATTGCATCACCAGTGAATACATCAGTTGACATTTCTTTACTGTTCATAGTTTAAGAGAGTGAAGTGTCTTTCCTTTGTTGTCAATTGAATGCCTGTTTCTGTGTTACTGTATAGAAAAGTGAATCAGCTTTCTTTCTCTCTTTTTTTTCTTTTCTTTTACAGCAACCCCAGTCACTGACTTAGTGTATCACATTTCAGTGACATGTGTTTTGCTTTTAGGTGTATGCATATTCCACTTCAGTATTTTCCTGTACATCCACATGTTGCCTCTTAAGTTTGGTCTCAGGATTAAAAATTTGGTTTCATCATGTTTTAGATTTCTGTCTTTTTCACAGGCAATAAAATTTATTTAATGTATTTGCTCAGTTGCACAGGCTGCAGTTGTTGTCTGACATTGTTATAGGTTACATGATTTTCCAGTTTGTTTTTTTTTTTTTTTTTTTTTGCTTGTTAGTTTGTTTACTGTTGAAACATTCAAGAGATCTTAGTTTATTTACATGCACTTCATGCATTAGAATGTAGGAAACTGTTTGGGAAATAAAGGCAGACATGTGGTCGACCCTCTGTGTGTTTGTGTGTGTACTTGCAATTGCATGTTGTGTGTGTGTGTTTGTCTTTTTAAAAAAGATTGCTTAATAGATATTTTAATCTTTCAGTGATATTTTCTTTGTTGGTTTTAATTTGTTAAGATACTAATGGGATGGTGATGTACATTTGATGTTTATAGTTTTCAAAATATTTTTCCATCATCTCCGCACTTGTTTGTGCATATGCGAATGAGTATAGGAGGTTTCATACTTCAAGAAATACCTCTCGTACTGGATAGTATTATGATGAAAGTAGGGCTGCTTTACCTATGTTCTTTTCTATTTCTTATTCTGTAGATAGAAGATACAATAACAAGATTAGGGAGTGCATTTTGCCAAGATAGTATAAGTGCTTTTGCATTTGCAAGCTGTTACATTGTCTGCAGTTTCAGATGAGTTTGCATGTTCCTGCTTTTTAATTCACATCAGTCATAAAACACCAACGATAATGCCAAGATCTTGCGGAAAAGGCAGAGAGAGTTGACATAAAAACAGCAGAATATGTACGCACTCAAGGTTTATAATGAAAATGGTAGAGCTATGACCACAAGCTTCATAACTTTGGGTCAGTTCAGAGTTACCAAAGAAAGAAATGGTTTAATTAGGATTCTAACTCTTTAGGTTTTGGAAGACGTGAGTTTCTAGTAGTGTGTCTACTTTTAAACTCAACTTCTGAACATCTTAGGGTGAGTAATCCAGAGGTAAACAACCAGGAAGGTAACTTTTGCTCCCAAGATGAATGCATTCCTATAATTCCAAACCAGTGCTGCTTACAACACCACTTCACCTTGCACAGATGCAGGCATAAATCAGACAAAACAAAGTAGGAAATATGAAAAAAAAAATAACAGGTGTTCCAAGCTTGCCAACATACCCTGAGCTTATGCATGAAAACTGAAACAACAGAGAGAGATAAACAAGAATGCATATTGAATAAAAAGTAAACATTATGAAATAGTAGGACACAATCAAAGACAGGTTACCCTGGTCTGATGTAAAAGGAATTTGAAAATGAGATGAGATGTTAAATAATAAAAAACCAACCATGGCATCTTGCACTCCATGATAAAACAATAACATGACCCTAACTCCAAACTAATAGTGCTTTTGGCACCAATTCACATGTGTACAGATGCAGAGTCAAGGAATTGGAAACAAATGGGGAACATTTTCAAGAAAAGGATGTTCCAAGCTTGCATATGTATCCTGAGATGACACATGCACACAGCATCAAGAACTGAAAAATTAACAAATACAAATAAACATGTATGCAAAATTGACAGATGCATTAGGGTATACATGGGCAAATTTGGAATATGCCTTTTCTTTTTACATGATGATGTTTCATTCTTATTTCTATGTGCCTTGTATATTCATCTGTCCTAGGTTAGGTGAATTGGCACTGAAAGCAACGTTAGTTTTTATGGGAATTATGGGCATGAGACAAAAAGTTGTCTGCCTTGTTCATTCTGTACCATTTCCATGTCCTTGCCTCATTTCAGATTTCCTTCTATATTGATCACTCCAAGCGTACAGGTCTGTAATTGTTTCTGCCCTGCTGGTTTGACAATGGTCAGGATCAAAAGGTGCCATTCAGTCTTGAGTAAATGTTAATTTGTTTGCATACTTTTGCGATTGTTCCTGTGTTCGTCGTGTGTCAGCTCAGGATATATGGACAAGATTGGAATATCTGTTATTGAGAGTGTTTCCTTATTTGTTCTGTATGCTTGTGTCTGCATCTGCGCAAAGGGATGCCATAAGCAGCACTGTTTTGGGTTAAAGGTATGCAGTTGTTTCACTATTGGAGCAAAACTTGTGCTCCTTGTTTGATCTTTGCTATTTACCTCTCCTTGCCTCATTTCAGAGGTGGAGCCTATCTACGTTCTTAAGTTCTTGTTTCAAGACATTTTTCAACTTACATACACATTTCATAGTTACAGCAAGAATATTACAGGGCATGTCATGTCATGCATCAGTTTTGGGTGCAATTCTAAATGATGTCTTTTATTATCCTGGCTGTACTGCATGGTGTAAGAATAGCTGCATAACTGTGGAAGTAATAAGTGTGTAATATGAATTTATAAGAAAGCTGTTGTCATCTTCACAATGAAAACCAGAATGATACAGAGAAAACAAACAAAACTATCAAACCAAACGATTCATGGTTGCAGAAAGTATTGTTTTACTTATTTCCTTTTTCTTCTAGCAGCATGATGGTCTAAATTCTAGAAGCATTTTTTTTCCTTCTGTTTTATGTGTAAGTGTTTATCTATATTTCATTATGAAAGTTTGAATGCTTTTGCAATATAAGTATTTCATGTTTTCTTTTTTTTTTGAGTGAGAGTGATGATAACCCTTTGTGTTTAAGAATAGAAACCCAATGTATATTATTAATTCTATTGTTTATGTTTCTTCTAGCAGCCTCAGCCCACCTTCTGTGTCTCTGTCTGTCTGTATTGTATTCACCGCTGTCTCTCTATTGGTTTTTGTGTTGTTTTCATGAGATTTAAGTTTTACATTTGTGACTGTTATGAAAAGAGTTTGAGGTCACCATTTTCTGATATTATATTTTGTTTTATTTTTTTTATTTTCTGAACAATTACTTATCTTTATTCATCTTTCAAGGCTGGAAACTGTTCTTAACTCGAACAAATTGTGTCAAGAGTTAAAATGAAAAAAAACATGCCCCATCTTTAAACTCTTGAGAAACCTGTGTCCAGACTTCAGTGCCAAGGCTATGTATACACTCTGTTACAGTAGATAGCTTTTCCACAAATTGTTTTGATAAAACTGTAAGTTTCTGGGTCAGGACTATAGCCAGTGAATGAAGATACTAACACCACAATTTCACGTAGAGAAAACAGTTTGAAGTTTTCAAAGTCAGGACCATAGTCTGTTGAAAAAGAGATACCCTGTCCACAAATTCTTTGGAGAAAACTGTACCAAGACTGTATTAAGTTTTTCAATGCCTTGGCTACAGTTAGTAAAAAGTGGATACTTTTTTCATAAATTCTTTAGAGAAAGTTGTATCAGGTTTTCAATACCAGGACTACAATCCTTTAAAGAAGATGCCTCTCCCACAAATTCTTTAGAGAAAACTTTATCAAGCTTTCACTGTCAGGGCTACAATCTGTCAAAAGGAGGGTACCTGCCACTCCAATCCAATTTTCGGTGTCAGATTTGCAGTCTGTTAAAAGAAAATACTTTCTACATGTTAAAAAAAAAAAAGAAAGAAAACCGTGTAAGTGACTATGCGAACAAATTGTTTAGAGAAAAACTATATCGCATTCCTTCAGGGCAAGGGCTGCAATGTGCCAAGAAGAGACCCTCTCCCAAAATTTTTTTTTTTTTAATTATTTGATTTTTGAGGGCCAGGGCTGCAGTCTATTAAAGATACTGTGCCAATCCATAGTACATCACATTTCCGAAGACAAATGAAATTGCTGTCTACCCATAGTATATCATACTTCCCAGTGCAAATTAACATGATTGGTGTCTATCCATTCTACAGCACGTTTCTCAATACAAATAGAATTAGTGTCTGTCCACAGCACATCACTTTCCTAATACAAGTAGACTATTGGTGTCTATCCATAATGCTTCAGATGTCCCAATACAACAGACAGAATTGGTGTCTATCCATTATGCATAATGTTTCTTCTCAACACAAATAGAATTGATCTTTGCCTACAATACATCACATGTCCCAATACAACTGACAGAATCGGGATTTATCCATAGAATATTACATCCCCCATACAGAACTGGTGTCTGTCATAGTGCATCTGATTTCTAAATGGACAGAACAGTGATTTATTATTTGTATATTACATTTCCAAATATAACAGAGAACTAGTGTCTACCCAAAGTACGTCTCTTTTTTCCCCAATACAACAGACTTCTCTATCCATATTGCATCACATGTCTCATACCATAGACAGACTAATGTAAGTCGTCATTTCTGTGAGGTAGAATTGGAGTTTCTAGTCCTATACAGTAGACAGAATTTGTATCTGTAGTATATATCACAAATACCAATAGAATGGACAGAATTCATAGTTGTGCATAGAACATCATGTTTCTCAATACAATGGAGAGAATTGGTGTCTGTCAATAGTACATCACAGTTCCTGATAGTGTTGAAGCACAGTAAATCGCATTCCCCAATATTGTGGACAGAATTGGTTGGTGTCCATTACATTGTCCCAATACAATAGAATGCATAGGATATCCCATTTCCCAGTATAAAAGACAGAGTTTGTGTCCATGCATAGTGTATCACATTTCCTAATGCAAAAAAGATCAAATTCATGTCTGTCCACAAATACAAGTAGATTGTCCCTGTGGGGATGTTGGGGACTCTTTCAGTACAAATAACTCCCAGGTCTTCAGGAATTTTTGTGCCTGTAACTTCCTCTTTCCTGTTGCCCTCATTGACATTGCCTTTCCTGTTTCAATTTATTTTTGTCTTTCTTTACTGCTATCTACTGTTTTTCTGCTTCTAGGGGCCTTTCTTTGTTCTAGAAACTCGAACATTTTTTTTCTTTATTTGTTTGTACGTGTTTGACAGCCCTGAAAAAGCACCAAGCGGTCCTGGCCTATACAATGAATGAAATTTCACTTTAACAACCAGCTGCTCTGGCAAAGTGGTTAGTGTCATGGACTTTCGGCTGGGAGGATGAGGTTTGATTCTCATCAGAGCCATATGGGATTTTTCTGCCCTGACCGGCTCCTATCCAGAGTTGAGTTTGCTACAGACTCAGTTGGGAAGACTGGGACCACACAGTCGAGTTTCATCCACTAAATGGATGCGTCTCTGAGAGTGTTGCTCAAATTTCCTGACCAACACTGCAGGTGTCTGTATTTCTCGAGCCTGGTTGACGCCGGGATATATTATGAAAGTAAGTGTGGAATACAACCCTGTCATGCAGTCTCAGACCAGAATGAAAATCCATAGCATCATCTTCATCATTCTCATTCTCATTGGTCCGCATCATAAAACAAAAATCCTCAAATTCTGTGGCCCTTCATGCCCTGCTTTCATAGTGACCTCAGTTTTGGGGTTGGAGTGAGTGACGTGGGTGAAATACCAATGAGATGGCATAGAAGATGGGACATCAAAAAAAAAAAAAAAAGAAAAAAAAATTTAACTTGTACAATAAACAGAATTTGTATGTATCAATTAGTACATTTTGCAGGAGGCAGAATGGTGTCTGTGTATATGCATTGCATTTCTTATTACAAGGGACATAATTGATGTCTGTTCACAGTGCATCACATTTCCCACTACAACAGAGAGAGATTGTTGTCTATTCAGTGTGCATGATGTCCCCCGATACCATATTACATCAGACTGGAGAATATGCAGGTTCAGCATCTACCTTAATCTCAAATCTATTCATTGACATCATCTGACTCAGTTTTTGGTTTTTTGTACAAAATGATCAAATGCGACTTAAGACACATTCTGTGCTGGGTGGTCACCTTTATGTGTTTGAGTTTACATGTAGATTCACTGCAAAAATTGTTGCTAGAGAGTACACTTACACACACCACCTAATGGTGATGATGTTTTGTATTTGTGGTGGGTGGCGTGTTTGTTTTTTTTTCTAATACCGTGAGTGGAAGACTTCTTACATAAAGCCCAGTATAGGGTCATAAAAAATGGGAATGTGGTCTGGATTGTAGCTGACTCCATTGACTCCATTGATTTTTTTTTTTTTTTTTTTTTTTTAAAGTGGCATTTACTGGTGGTGTAATCAGATTTACTCTATGGAAGTTTTCACTGATGCTTGAGATAGATCTTGTGATGTTCTGCAGCATTTTTCTCCCTTTCCTTTTGCTGCTAATGCAAATAGTACCCCTCCCCCCACTCTCTCTCTCTTTATTGCTCCCTCTCAGTATTTTCCTCTGGGGATACAGGGAGCTCTTTCAATATACAAAGCTTCCCTGCTGTCTGGAAATTTTGTGCTTGCAATTTCCTCGTTTCTGTCAATATCATAAACTCAGCTCTGCTGTGTGTGTGTGTGTGTGTCGTAACTGTCATCTTTGGTTTTCTGTCTTTTAGGATTATTCTCATGTCTTTGCTCTGGAAACTCTTTTTTTTCAAACTTTTTTTTTGTCTGGTCACACTCTATGACATGCCAGCTTTTCGGTTAAAACCTGGTGACTACATAATGAAAATTGTACAAACTGTCAAGAACCCATTCTGTACTCATTGTACAAACTGTCAAGAACCCATTCTGTAGCGTCTGTTTGCCCATTAAGCTTTTTTTTTTTCATTATACTGTTTAACTTTGTTTTGTTTTTAATTCAAGAGTGAAAAATAAGGCGAGAGCCTGGCACTCTCAGCACAGGCTAGTCTCAAGCTCCTAAGCATGTCGGTACTTCAGCTACCATGTTGTTTGTTTTTACGATTTTTTTTTTTTCACAACTCGGATTGCATGATTACAATATTTACCACAGAAAGAAATGAGCCTTCTTTGTTGTAATTGATATAATTTGACAACATTTGTTAAGAAAATGTAAATTTATTAACCAGTGTGTTTTTGCTTTGAGATTTTTTTTTTTTTTTTTTTTTGACCTACCTTTTCTGTTTCTTTTGTTGTTGTTGTTTGTTTGTTTGTTTAATTCAGTTATCAGATACTGGATTTTGTTGGAGCATCTTACGTGCATCCTTTTTCATTTTCTTGCCTTTTACTCCACTTCATTTGGGAATTCTTAATAACCAGTCAAATCTTCTATTCAAGATGATATCATGTCTGCCCAGATGTAGGTATTTTAGTTTACAGAGTGTCATGAATAGCCACTTACAAACAAATCAGTAGCAGTATTTCTTGGATAATGATTTCTGGTATATGCAGGAGGAGTATCTTAGCAGTTTAAGGAGTGGAGTCCTCAGTAATTACAGTGACATTTCAGGTTTGACTGCAAACCATGGGTATAGGATGAGAAAGATTGATGTGGCATGTTTCAGAGGAGGATGAGAATTGATAGGCGTGTTGTGTATCATCAACATGTATCTTGTTTCTCAACAGCAAACATGAGCATATTGATCACAGAATTGAATTGAATGGCAGTTCTGACTCGCTGTCAGTAAGAAGTATGATACAGCTTGATTGATAATGTAACAAATGACATGAATCTGACATGAATCTCCCTGAAGATGGAGTATGGCTGCCTTAATGGCAGGATAAAAAAACGGTCATATACTCAAAAACTCCACTGCCTGTCTATACAGGCAGTGTCCTCAGGATATCAGCCTGCGTACGTAGAACGAAAAAGAACGAACAAACATGAATCATTTTCTTACTTTGCCAACTGATCATGATCTGTTTTGAAGGCTCTTAATCGATGGCAGAACTGGAAAAAAAAAAGTGCATAAATGAGATCTACTCTTGTCATGACCCCATTCTGACTTCTTCCACTTGCTTCTATCTCTATCCACAGCTGGCAGTCATGGCTGCTGCTTAGGCATGTTTCAAAGTAGGTTGTTTGCTGCTTTGGACCAACTTTCTCAGGAAAATTTAACTGCAACTCTTGTAAACATATGGTATAGTGCTATGAATAATGATAGTATTGAAAAAAAAAAAGGATTGCATTATCATCAGAGTAACCACATTATGAGCCATTTGAAAGTAAATTTCAGTTCAGAAAAACTTTGAATTTTTTTTTAAAGAAAAGTATCATGCACACACACACACACACACACACACACACACACACACAGAGTGAGAGAGAGTAGGTTATTTCTCACAATAAAGTGCTGCGTAAATTAGGGCAACTGAAAAATCTTTGGTGTATTTGTAACCACATTTGTTTCCTGGGAGCGGTTATATTGGACAAATAGGTCTGACTTGTGGTACAGCATTTACAGAACTGGTGGGTTTTACCCCTGTGTGGTTAAGCTCTTGGATACTTACAAGCTAATTTTACTGATTATGATGATCAGTTGTTGTTCAAAGCTGTCTAGTATTTGCCAAATAAAAATGATTGCTAGTATTTATATACAAGCTAACATCCTGATCAAGTGAGGGGCTTGAATATTCCAAAAGAAGGCAAGATACAAACAGAAAACAAACAAAAAAATGTAAAGGTATTTGAAAGTTGACAAGAAGATTTAAAGAAACTCAATTGCTAAAAGTTACATGTAAGAACTGCTTCCCCACAAAATTATAAATGCATTATATTGCATGTGGAAAAAAATATATGTAGATATGACGTTGTATTTAAATAGAGATTTTTGTTTCAAAATACTGAAAACCTTTTCCATGAATTGTGAATTGTAGAAAGGGTAAACAGGTCTGCAACGTTGTCTCCATGATCAAATTCTGTAGTCAGGTAGTCACAAAAAGTCTTAAGTACCAGAGAAATAACGATCATGCAGTATCTTATTTTTCACCACACTGTCACATTTTGTGTAGCAGTGAATGTTAATGATTGTTGGGGGGAAGACGTTTTGATCTTTTTTTTTTTTTCATTTTGTTAATGACTTATAAGCTACCAACGAGAAACCGTAAGTTGTTTCTTTTTGACAACTTGTTTTTATATGTAAATTATGTTTTAAAAGGAAGAGTTACACATTTTTTGATAAGTAACGTGAAAGTAGTGTCAGGATCAAGTTTTATTTTAGATTTTTTTTTTTAGGATTAGTAGAATGACCACAATACAATTTCAAGTTTGGGGAGATGGCATAAATTCAGTTTCAAAAGTGGGAACTCTTCCTCTGTTTTTTTTCCCCTTGATCATTTGTGTGTGTGTGTGTGTGTGTGTGTGTGTGTGTGTGTGTGCATAAAAAAGACTGGTGATGAAAAAATGCCAGATGTCATGAACGGGTCAGCTGTTGTAGGAGATATTAATAAAATGTACATCAAGCACCAGGGAATTGATTTGGAGGTAAACACTGACTGTCTGGGTGAGTGAGAAGAGTTGGGTCAGTTGTCAGCATTGACATGTCATTTGATGGGGAAGGTCAGTGCAGCTCTTGCAGTTAATGTAAAACCAGACAGATTTTTGTTTTTTTGTTTTTTCCTCATTATTCATTGATGATGATTTGATCCGGCTTTTGGTGGAGGAAAGAAAATGAAAAAAACTTGTGTGCTTAAAATGAAGTCCAACAGGACAATTCAAAAAGATGCTCAGACTTTCATTGTAGGTAGCCAGTCGTATTGTTCAGACTTTTTTTGTAAGCAGCCAATCACATAACGTGAGATGCATGTTTCCAGCACTGGCTCTTACAACCTGTCTTGTTTAAAGCCCAGCACAGTGGGAGTAATGGAGCCAAGATGAAGCTATCTGTACATCATTTTTCTCCCAGCATGTCTTGTCCAATCTCAAATCTATTTTGAGCAATTTTTGCTAGTTGCACTGATCTGTACTAAGTGTGCACACATGTATCTGATGGACCATCTACCCTGTGACTGGTATGAAGGAAGAAGTAACCCATATCTTTTTAGTGATCATTTGTATTCAGCTAGTGATTTCCCTTAACTTTAGTATTTCATTTATTCTTACCTGGATTACCCTTATACAAAATGGCATTAATACCCATACCGATTTCTCTCTGAAAAGGGATGCAACTTAATTCTTGGTATTTTGAAACATCATTGACCATGTTATTTGAAAACAAGCTTTGACTCGATGGTGATGATGAAGGAACATTCATCTGTGATTTTCATATTCTAAGCAAGTAAACAAACACCCAAGCAAATGCGTGCAAGTTCTCAAGTTTGTTTTTTTTTTTTAATGTATTTTTTTTTTTATTACTAATGATCTTATTTAGCATGCTACATTTAGATACTAACATTGGTAAGTTACGCTTAGTAAACTTTTTTTTTTTTTTCCTTTTTTTTTTTTTTTTTTTTTTTGTACAGACAGTTGTTCCGTTAAGTCACCAGACAAATACACCACTTACAGCAAGTTGTTCAGAAATAAGTGTAAGGATGTAATTTTTTGTATTCTCATTTCATACTTTAAGCATTTTTTTTGTTTTATGTTGTTGTTTTAACCAACTCGCTCTATTCCACCATTTGTACAGAAGCTATGAATGGACATTAGAATCAATACCAGATTGGAGATACTTGCTTCCTGTTTCACATGTGGAGAATTTTGTGAAGAATTGTTTTGCTATTTTTTGTGTGTGATAATTTCTTTGGTTTTAGATTATTTGGAATGTCTTCTAGTTCAATTTTTCACTATCATATTCATTTGCTTATCTGGTTGGTTTGAATAAAAGTTGCTTGTTGATTGCGCTTGTGTTTTTCTACATCATTTCACTTCAGTGTTGCTTGTGTTATAATGAATCTGTTTTATATGTTCAGACATGAATTGCTTGGAATGTTTTAGTGATGCGTTTGAAAATGCCTGGGAAAAATCAATATTTCCCTTCCTGCAACACAAGACCATGCAAGAGGGCATGAGCAAATCCATCACTTTGGGCTGCAACTTTCAGAAGTGTTCATATGTAGTCAAGGTCTGTAGCTTAAGTAATATAATGGATGTTGTCAGTTTGTTCGTTTTTTCGATCTGTGGTGTTATGTGTGTGTATCTCTAATATATAACTGATGCTGTGACTTTGTTCTACTTGGCTATGAAGAACAGTTTTTTTTTTCAAACTTTTTTTCCAGTGACTTACTTTTATTCGCTTTTCAAGTGCTTTGTTCAAAGCATCATGCATGGCACAGCCAATGTGAGACGCATCACTGCCCAGCAGTCTACACAGAGCTGCCAGGAAATTTATGCTGCTGAGTAGCAAGAGCAAGCTGTTTATACTGCACCAATATAGTATGAGAAATTCAGATTCAGATTCAGATTCAGAAAACTTTATTATCTCTGGTTACAAGAGAAATTACATTTGTGACCGCTGCCCTAAAAGTTAAGACATACATATTTATAGTTACAAACGTGACACTGGAACTAAAATTACTTACAAACAATAAAACATGCGTGTAACACCAAAATGGGAATTTCAATCTTTCTCCTTTTGGTAGTGCAAATAAAGTACACACTCAGCCACTCTTGATTATATATACATAAATAGTGTGTGTGCACGTAGAGAGAGAGAGAGAGAGAGAGAGAGAGGTGATTTATCATTAAAAATCATTAAGATGAGACATATTCCAGACATTTCTATTCCTCACTGTTCCAGGACATGCACACATAAAACAGAAACACACACCCACACTCCAGCATCTATACTTTCCCGCTTGCTCACGGACATACACACCCGCGCACATGCTTGTGTCACAGGTGATCCATCGCCTCTTCTTACACGCTGTGTTTTGTTTAAAAACGCAATGGATTTGAACACAAAGCTCTTTTTTGTGCGCATCAGCTTAGCTCTGGGAACACAAAATCGTCTGCCTGATGGAAGGAGCACAAACTGTCGCGCAAGCGTGTGCCCACTGTCACTAACAATCGCACGAGCCTTGTTGACCGCACGCCTTTCATACAACTCACTCATACTCTCCTGTCTCTCACCAACAATCTTGCCGCAGATGTTCACAACGCTATCCAAGAGTTTGCTGTTTTTCAAATTAAGATTTCCATACCAGCAAATGCATGAAAAAGTCAAGACAGACTCGATAAAAAACTCCTGTAAAATGTTTTAAGAATTTTTGGCTGGACATGCAGATTCCTCAATTTGCGTAGGAAATGCATTCTAATTTGGCATTTTTTGTATGCGGACCTGGTGTGTGTATTGAAAGTGAGCTTATTGTCTAATGTTGTGCCCAGATATTTGTATTCCTCTACCCGGATCCAGTTCTTGGTATATATGTTGAAAAAAGTCTCCCTTTCCGATGATTTGTCAGAGTGCCAGGATTCGGAGGAACATGATGGGTGACAATTACGATTCTTTCATGACTGAAGATCGAACAGGACCCATGTGAAAATCGACGATGCTGACACAAAAACACTCGACAAAGATAAAGTCTGATTCACTGTTGATTAATGTGTCTGAAAAATGTTGCAAAAGTTGGGAAAATTCTATATCCAAATAAAGATAAACATTTAATTCCAGGACATCAGTTGAACAGCAAAACACAGACTGCAAAGTAATTCAGCTGTAAAACTACTTGTGGCCTCACAGCTGTAGCGAAAATAATGGATAATGTAAGAACAGTTGCTTTTACAGTGCAAACCTCTCTCATCAGAAAGGTGAACAGACTGTTCCAAACTTAATACAGTCAGTCTTCAGTCCCTTCGGATCCGCACAGCAACACAAGAGAGTGTGACGCAAATGGTTGTGCCTCCATCACTAGCAACAATCTCATGGTTTTAGAAGACTTTGCAAAAAAGATGGAGGGTGCAAAACAGGCAAGAACTTTTTTTCCATTTTCAGTCCGACATGCTCAAACAAGTTTTCACAATCATGGGTGAAAAACGGTTTTAGTCAACCTTACCAGCATGCTTTATATCTTGCCCACAGGGAGGGTGTTGGGGAGAACAAAGATTAAGTGCATCTTCTACCGAAACCAAGTGTGAACTCTCCCATACTTGTTATATTGATTGAGGTAAGATTTTTTTTTAATGAAGAAGGGAGAAGATATTTGCAGCTGGTGAAGTTACAAAACTATGTTCTTGATACATGACATGAGCTAGCTTGGGGAAAAATGGGCACTGCACAGTATTGCAGGTGTAGATCTGTTGACCTCATGATCTGCATGGCTCACCAATCTCTCTCTCTCTGTGTCTCTCTCACTCGCACGCACGCGCACACACGCTCAAGCAATCAGTCTCTCTCCTCATCCCCCAGTGCATGTGTTGGTGGTTAAACAAAAGGTGAACACAAGAGGTTTAAGTGTGGAGCGCACGTAGAAGACTAAACATACATATTTACTTGCGCATATGTATGCAACCAGAGTGGGATGAAGGAAATGAATTGAATTATGCATGTAGCCTCAAGTTAAAAGACGCTAGGGATGACATGGAGGATTGAGGTTGGGGTTGCGGTGGCTGAGTTGTTCATGAGAAGAATAGATGGATCAAGTTAATTTCCTCCCTCCCTACCAAATCTCACACATGCGTGCACACACATGTACATTTGATTGCCAGTTATTTATTTGGACCCCCACCCCCCACCCTGCCTTTCAGAAGTTTAAATAAATGTAGCTCAGTTGAACAACATGACCACAGCCCTTTTTCTTTCCTTTGGGGGTTTATGGGGAAGGGGGACAGAGAGAGAGAGAGAGAGTGGCAGTTTCAAAACTTTATATTGTTACAAGCCAATGAATTACATATGTGATTGTGATGGTTTGTGGCGTACATGTAAAGCCTACTCAATGGAAATAGAGATTGGTTGAGTAGCAGTTGTAAATCTGAGTTGAAAATGATCAGACTTTAAAGTTTCAGATTGAGATGAGAGGTAAATTTTGAGGTAAAATTATCTTCTTTCAAATTCTATGTTACCAGGTCTCTCTTTATGACCCCGTTTGCTTTTGACTGCCATCCATGCAGGTTTTTTACCAGTCATGGCTGCTTTCAAGATGACCTTCATTGCCTCTGTATTGCAGTGTTATGTGTTTGGACAGACCAAGAACCTCGTGTCGAGGAAGCATTCGTTCAATACATTAGCCGGGAGGCGATCAGCTGGGTTCCAGAGACGTTTATTCTCTCTCCATGGCAACCCAACCTGCGAGAATGATTTCCCTTGATAGTATATATTATCCTACATCTTCCCCTTTTAACAAAACTTGGAATGTACATCTTCAGCTTAAAAATTACTTAAATTACAGCAGTCTCTTTGCCAGGAGTTCCATTCAACAATGCTGGGCTCCATTACAATATGATTTACAAGAACTCAAATCCTACATATTCTCTAATTTAATTTTTCAGTATTTATCTGGACTATCAGTTAATTAATAGACGATAACCATAAGATGAAGGCTTTTTTTTTTTTTTTCTTTTTCAAATTGTCACTTCATCGAGAATCACTTAGGTGCAGTTGTTGTGAATAAATCATACTAGATTGTTCTTTAAAGATTCTTTGCAACGCTAATCTTTTGCAACACTCTCCCTCTTTTTAAGTGTCACTGTTGTCTGTTGGTTATGAACATAACTTAAGTCTATTGTGATGTTAATTAAAACAGAACTAATTTATAAACTTCATGAACAAATTGACACTCAAATTAACATTTTTCTGTCTGTCTTCACAGCAATGTAGGTTTATGTATATTGATCAAACTACAGATTAAGCTTGTTTGGTGCTCCGATACAGTGGCCTGATCTGGTGGTGTACGTGGGTGGTGAAGGTGTCAGTATTATGGTGGTGTTGGTTGTTAGTGGTGTGTTTGTGGGACTGTTTGTACGTGTGGATGTAGATGATGATGAGACAGCAGGCTGATGGCGTGGGGTAGGAGGGGGTGAACCAGGTGTAGCGACAAGGTGAGAACGGTTGCAACGATCCGTCTGTACGATATAAGATCATGGATTGTTGTGATGTCGGATGATCTGAAGCTGACGCTGTAGATCCTTTATATATATGGGTCACCTGTGTTCAGTGGAGGTGAGTTTTTTTTACTGCATGGCATGAGTTGTAGTTTTGCTGTTGTTTCTGTTTGTTCAGCTCTTCTTTCTGAAGACTGGAAAGATTGGGAGTTCTAGGACTGAGATTAGAGGGAAGAATGGGAACTTTTGTGCGGAGTTTTGCGGCCCATCAGGATTTCAGCAGGAGATAGCCCATTTTCGAGAGGTGTAGCACACAGTACATTAGGAGTGCCAAATGTGGGTCGCTGGCTTTTTTCAGCAGCTTTTTGATTGTCTGGATAGCTCTCTCTGCTTCACCGTTACTCTGAGGATATTTCGATGAACTTGTGTTGTGAGTGAACTGGTAGTCTTTGGCAAGTTCTCGGAACTCTCCATTCGAAAATTGAGGGCCATTGTCGGACGCAACAATGTCTGGGATGATGCCATTTGTGGTGAAAATGCTTTTGATAGCATAGATTGTTGCAGTCGAAGAGCCACCTTGAAGAATCCATATCTTTGCCCATTGTGAAAGGTAGTCCACAACCACAACATATATTTTACCCTTCAGATTAAACAGATCAGTCCCTACTCTTGACCACGGACATTCTGGTATGGCAGATGGCATGAGAGGTTCCTTAACTTCTGGACGAAACTTGCGACATTTGTTCACCATTTCTTCTATTTGGCTGGAAATATTAGGCCACCAAACAGATGCCAGGGCTCGGCGTTTTACTGTTTGAAGATGACCGCCGCAGAGTCGGTTAAGTACATCCAGCCATAGATCTATTGGAATGATAATCCTTGTGTCATATAGTAGCAAGTCATCTACAATAGAGAAATGTTCTGTGTTTGTGAAGAACTGTTTCAGTAAGGATTCTCATGCATATACCCTGGCCATCTTCAGTGCAGTTATGTGTTTACTTGAGCCGTGACTTCATCATAATTCTGCTGAAGAGGCAGGAAGAATTTCAACAGTTTGTTTAGCAAATGCTGTGACGTTATTGAGGATTTCAATGTTACTGTCAACAGGAGTAGTGTGTGTTGGAGCTCTGGAGAGTGTGTCAGCTGTTATTTGATTTTTTTTTTCCTGATACGTAGATGACTGTAGGGTTGTAGCGCATCAAGCGTAGTTTGAATCTCTGGATACGTGGGGGCATTTTCGATATGTCCTTACTATTGAGTAGTGGAACTAGCGGTTTGTGGTCCGTTTCCAGAGTGAATTCCATGCCAAGTAGGTAGCCACTGAGACATTCAACAGCCCAAGTTGCTGCCAGAGCCTCTTTGACTATAACTGCATACCTGGATTCTGTCTCTGTCAGATAAAACTGACAGACTGGCATGTGCCCATCATCTGGATTTGTAGCATGACTGCGCCAATCCCTGCCATGGACGCATCCGCTGTTACAATGGTTTTCCTTGAAGGAGAGTAGTGTGCTAATACTGGAGGTTCTAGAAGCAAGTTTTTGGTTTTCTGGAAAGCTATTTTTTGTTTACTCTCCCAGATCCAAGAGGTGTCTTTCCTCAGGAGTTGACGGAGGGGTGCCGTAATCTTTGTCAAATTTGGCATGACTTTTGCCAAGTGATTTGTCATACCAAAGAAACACTGAAGTTCAGTAATGTTTTCAGGTGGTGGGAAATCAGCAATGGCTGAAACCTTATCAGGGTCCACATGTAAGCCTTTGCCATCAATGATGTGTCCCAGAAACTTAACAGATGACTTGGAAAATTCACATTTGGTGTTGAGCGTGAGACCTGAATCTTGAAGCTTCTGTAGAACTTGGCATGTGATCTTGTCATGTGTCTCATTGTCAGGTGCATGGATCAGAATGTCATCCATGTGACAGATAATATTGTCAGTATCTCCCAACATTTCTTCCAGTCGTGCGTTGGAATACTTCGCTGACAGAACAAATGCCAAAGGGAAGACAATTTATGCAAAACCCGTCCAAACAGCGTGATGAAAGTTGTGAGGAGACATGATTCTCTTCCGAGAGGTACTTGCCAATAAGCTGAAATTAGCGTCAAGATGTGAAAAATACTCATGAGTTGGCGAGCTTGGCCAGACTGTCCTCCACCGATGCTATGGGGTAGATTTCTCTTTTCACACTCTTGTTTGAGGTTAGTGAAGTCGATGCAGACCCTGACCAATCCATTAGGTTTAGGGACGACCACCAGACCTGAACACCCAGGCGGTAGGCTCTGTGACAGGAGAAATAATGCCTTCTTCCAGCATTCTGTCAATCTCCATCTTTACTTTGGGTTTGAGAGGATGAGCATTTTTCCTTGGAGTATACAGGCACACAGGAATAGCATTATCCTTAAGTTTGATTGTATATTCCTTCCTCAATTTTCCGAAGCCTTGGAATAAATCTGGATATTCTGGCTAAAGTTCAGCGTTTCCTTTTGTATGTGATCTAGACGAGCAATAAGGCCTAACTTTGTACAAGCAGAATGGACTAACAGACCATTTTTCTGTCCAGCAATCACATGAACAGTTTCAACAAGACAAGTGTCTTTGTAGGAAAGTTTTGCATCGAATGTGCCAAGAACTTTCAAAGGTATATTCCCAGGACCTTTCAGCTGTTTTGTAGCTGGTACTAGTTTCCCGTGTCGTAGCAAATTTTTCAGCGACAACAGTAACTGATGCCCCAGTGTCCAGTTTGAAATTCTGTGAAATTCCGTCCACTTTGATTTCTGCAAACCAACTATCAGTATTTATGTTACCCAGAAACTCCACTTCTTCAGATTCTTCATTTAGTTCTTGTCTATGTCTGCTTTGTAGGGTTCGGGAGCGACAAACTGTTTTATAGTGTCCCTTTTTTTTTTTTTTTCCACACAGCACTGCATGTAGCCTATCTAGCCGGGCAAGATTCTCTTTTGTGCATTTCATACCCACAATAATCGCAGTTTGATTTTCCGTCGAACTGAGCAGATTTTCCAGTTAAGTTATTCGAGCGTTGAGAGATTAGTCAGAAGTGCTGTGGAGTTTTCTTTGAGAAATGAGGAGCAGTACCATTTTTCTGTCTTACAGCGTCAGTTTTGTCTCGAAGAAGTTCTTGTCCTTCTTTTCTGGCTTCTGCTTGTCTAGCTGCATCAATGGCTTCTTGGAGTGTTGGTTTGGGTTTTGACTGCAAATTATCTGACAAATCTGCGTCTTTCACCCCCACCACAATTCTGTCACGAATCAGTTCATCTCTGATTGCCCCATACTCACAATCCTCTGCTAATATGTGTAAATCTTGTAAGAAAGGGTCAATATTTTCCTCTGGCTTTTGACTACGACGGTTGAACTTTACTCTCGGGCGAAAATGACGTTTTTCCTTGCATCCAAATGATAATCAAACGTTTTTAGCAAATCTTTGTATGAAATAGTGTCTTCGTCGGCCATGTGTGTTGCCAGAATATCATCAGCTGCTTCTCCCATAGCATACAAAAAAGTACACACTTGCTTTTGTTCTTTGAGAGATGTTTCCAGTCTATAACGTCCAAACGAGCTCGACATTTCGGCCAGTTTTTCAGGACGCCCATCGAACGGCTTCGGTAAAGGAACCGACACGCGCGAACAGTTGCCTCATCTGCTTGATTTTCGTTATCCATTATAACGCTGCCACCATGTAGTGGTATGTGTTATTGACAGACCAAGAACCTCGTGTCGAAGAAGTATTTATTCAATACATTAGCCGGGAGGCCATCAGCTGGGTTCCAGAGACGTTTGTTCTCTCTCCATGGCAACCCAACCTGCGAGAATGATTTCCCTTGATAGTATGTATTATCCTACACGTATTGTTGTGAATTCCTTTCTGGAGAACCTCACTGGGAAACATGGAAATACTCCTTCAGCATTTCTTAGATGTTCTTTGTGATATATGTCGAGGGCCTGCAGAATCATCTTGTGTAGAGCTGATCCAGATGCATTAACCAGATCTAACTACCGCATGCTGTGGTCCTTTTTCTCTACCTTAGCTTTGGACTGCTTCCCAAATCATAGTAGACTGTTATACACAGCCAGAAACAAGCTTTGGATATATATATATATATATATATATATATATATATATATATATATATATATATATATATATATATATATGTGTGTGTGTGTGTGTGTGTGTGTGTGTGTGTGTGTGTGTGTGTGTGTGTTTATAATGATGAGTCCGATCCACCTAGGAGCAGGCAATACCAAACGATCTCTCTTCAGGAGGGACTGCGATGGTTCCCTCATACAGCTAGTGAAGGCTTTTCATAGTTATAATACATTTTCTTAATTTTATGTTCCCAGTTTCTTCACCTTCACCCCCCCCCCCCCCCCCCCCCCCCCCCCCCCCCACACACACACACAATTTTTTTTTTTTTTTTAATATAATAGTTCAAATCTTTGCCAGTCACACTACTAATGACGGAAGAATTGTTAGCCTGCACTTGTTTTCCCCCATTACTTAACTGTTCGGCATTATATATATAGGGGGCCTACATATGCATTACATTTATGTACATACTTTTTTGTTTTCTTTTTTTTTTTTTTCTTTCACTTTCGGTTAGTGTGTGTGTGTGTGTGTGTGTGTGGTCATAAATGTTCCGAGCGACTGGTGTTCATATCCTGCTATCTTAGGCATAGTGACACAACAGATCTTGTCAGATCCAGTACATAACAAGAGATCTGTACCGTAGACCTAGATCTGTAGACCAGAGGCTGACTTTTTGTATAACAACTGAGATATTGTAACGAAGATCTTGTATTCAAGATTGCTGATAACAATAATACCACTTAAAATGCAAATGTTTTATGGAGAAGTAACAAACGTGCCAGAGACCATACTGGTCATGTTCCACATTATGTGACTGTTGATAATTAGTAGATATCAGTTGACATGACGGCAGACATCTGACCGATGACACATTTTAGGAGTAGGCCCCCCTAGATCACACACGGACTACATCGGCAGGCCGCGGTTGCCGACGACGGACGACGATGTTGAACAAAGGTAGGTTGGACGAGAATTACGTGTAATTCATATAATCAATGATGCACTGTGAAATGAAAAAAAAAGGTTTTCTTAGCATTTTGACCGTAGCTTTTGTTCTAACAATGGGGTGGGGAAAATGTGCAATTATTTTATCTTTAATGTAGACACATGGGACTGGAGTTTCTGAATCGCGCTTTGGCCTTTTTCAGTCGAGTGTCGATTCAGCATAAACTAACAAACTGAAAAGAAAAAAAAAAAGTGGAGATTAGGATCAGTTAGATAAAATTAACCAATCTAATACAATTCGTTAATGTGTACTTAATCATAATGACCAAAGCAAAGTTTGGGCCAATTGATGAAAATTCTCTCTAGGACTTTTTGACATCTTTAATCGGAGAAGCTCAGGTGTCGTCTGCTTTAAGTTCCTGTGGGATAGCCGGTTTATTTAACTGAAATCGAGAATAATTTTGGAGCATAGGCTTCGATATGAACGATATATTTAGGGGGGGGGGGGGGGGGGGGGGAAAAAGTTCAGGAGCTTTTGCGCACCTGGGAACCGGTGGAATATAATCTCAATCAGTGGGGGGGGGGGGGGGGGGGGGGGGGGGGGGGGGGGGGGGGGGGGGGGGGGGGGGGGTGAGGGGGGAAGCAGGTTTACCTGGAGTCGATGGCCAATACCAAGTTTACACCTCCAGCTTTTGCGCACCTGGGAACCGGTGGAATTATAACCTCAATCAGTGGCCTAAACCTTGGGCGTGGTTTTTCACTCAGATTTTGCAGTGTGTTTTCGGCTTCAACTTCTTTGTAGTCCATTTTATCCTGGATCAGTGGTGTACAGATGTGTATGCTAAGAAAACCTAATCTGTTGACGAAGGAAAGAAGTGCAATGCAATGGTTTTCTCTTCGTGAGAAGGTTTACGCCACTGATGTAGGATTTGTTAATTTACTAAAAAAAAAAAAAAAAAAAAAAAAAAAAGTTAAATTGTGTGTATGGAGAAACAGCGATAACCAGAAAACGCTGCTCAAAGCCGCCATTCCCGCTTTGGAACGCACTCTGCGCAGTTTGTGGACTCGCTAGGCAACACTATATCCACCAGAGGTAGTGTGCGAGGTAAAAAGAGACTAAACACACCTCCTGTGCGCTTGCATACCTCACACACACACACACACAGACACACACACACACACACACACACACACACACTTACACACACACACACACACACACACACAGTTGCTTGCACCTTGCACCGTTCTGCGACGCGCACATAGTCTACGGTTAAAACTATTGTGTAGGCCGAGTATAGTTATGAAATGAGTTTTTATCCTACTTGGAAAGCAGCGTCTTGCATATAACAAAAGACACCAGAAGGTTGTGTTTGGGTTATCAGCGTGACCAAAACAGATTCAGTTGAGATTTTTATTTATTTACAGCCTGTTAGAAAAAAAAAAAAAAAAAAAAATTCTTCAGTATTATGAAAACTGGGCCATATGTAAAACTTTAATCAGTTCCATCATGCTAAATAGAAGCTAATCAGAAAACGTTGGTGTCTTCATTATATGTGTGACCATTACTGATTTACTGACCATTCCTGGTTAAAAAAAAACAACAAACATAAGAGTATTGACGTGAAAGACACATAATGAATTGGCAATGTTAGCATGCAACATTGGTGGTTGTTGTTTGTCTTTCATTCGAAACATTGACTGGTGAAAAAAAAAAAAATCAACATTGCCTCTCAGTTAAAAATTCATGTGTCTGAAAATTTACCGAGAAATGCATCTTACCAAACGACTAAAAATGCGTAAAAAAAAGTGTTAAAGTTTAATATCTTGCATCATAGTTATGTCTTCCTACAGTAAGAACAAAGAAAGTCACCTTAAACAATTTCGATGTAGTAATCGGTTTCGCATATAACTCACGAGCAAAACAGCAGACATCAAACGTTTTCCGCTGAATCTGACAAAAGTAAACAACCTATACACACACGAAATGATGATGTCACAAGAAGCGTGTCCTGAAGAAGTGACGTTTTTATGTTGGAAACTTGTCCTGCACTAAATGTTGTTAATCACACCACCTCGAAGTTCCGCATATAACATCGGACACGCACTGTAGCATGACAAAAGAAACAAAGTTCGTTCAAAACACGAAGTCACGAAGGCGATTTTCTGAATTTCATCAACGCGAAAATACACACAATAGAACGAACGAACGATCATTTGATATATGGTTTATTCCTAAGTGTGACACTGGAAAATACCTTTGTTGAAGAAAAGCTCACGAATCTTACGGACACGACGCGTTACATGCAGCACCAAGATTTTGTCAACACTTTAAGTAACTAAGTTGAAAGTGCAGTTTCGGCAAAGTTCGTCAACGTGCTTTTCAATACCAACTGAACATAGGAAATTCTGATGTTTAAGTAAAATAGTAGGAAATGAAGACAAACCAAAACTAGAGATCAATACTATCAGGGTGTAACGAAATGGTGGTGCCAGATTCCTGCTTTTTCGGCACAAAGTGCTTTCATGGTTACAAATTAAGTATGGCTTAGGGGGGAAAAAAACTGCTATCATCAGGTTCTTTGTTTATTACTTTACTGGAAAATGATATGGGGAATGCCCTGAAGTGTTTTTAGAGCATATATTCATCATGTTGAAAAGGGTTGGCACTGAATGTACCCAGGATCTGAGCTGTGCACAAATACTAAATCTGTCCCAGAACAGTTAGTTGCACAATACTGCTCACACATTCCTGGCTGCAATGTGAATTAAATTGCCCCGAACTTGAAGTGTGTGAAAATGTGAAGAGACTGGTCAAGTGTAAAGGTCAAGGAAAGGAATACGAATTCAGGATAGTTACGTACCTATTCTGGAAGAAGACATTCCTAAGACGGCTTTCATGACACCAGATGGAACCTATGAATTTGGAGTGGCGAACTCTGGAGCTACTCTGAAAAGGGGCATGAGGCGGATGCTGAAGAACATGAAGAAGATAGTGTTCTACTGGGATAATGTTCTGAAACACACACATCTGGGAAGAGTATATTGAAACACTGCGTGAGTTACTCAGGCATCTGACCAGAGCCACTTTGACAGTGAGACTAAAGCAAATGTATTCTGGTTGCAAACAAATTTCATTGGCTATAAACTTTAGAATGGCCAGACAGGGCCTCATAAACACAATGTGAAGAAAGTAGAGGAGGCTGCACGTCCTACTGCCAGGAAGCAAATCCAGTCTTTCATGGTCTTGGTTGAATACTACATAGAATTCATCCTGAATTTTCCGCAGTATTGACACCTCTCACCGACCTCCTGAACAAAGGATGACCTACCAAAGTGGAGTGGGGAGATGCACTCGAGAAGGCGTACCAGACCACTAAGAAACCCCTGACCAGTAACCCAATCCTGCATCTTCCTGACCCTTCTAAGACCTATGACCTGTCAAAGTTACGTATGCATCCCCACGCCCACTCTGATTCGAGGTTTTCCATCACTTCTTGTAAAATGTAAATCTTTCTGTGAATGTTCTTTTTCATGCTAGACTACATCTGTATGAAATGTTTACCTTGTGAGTTGGGCCACTTTTTTTTCTTCTCTAAAACCTGTCGTAGAGAAGAATGAACGCGAGACTACGTTTTACACAAAGTGGCCGTTTAGGCCCCCCCCCCCCCCCCCCCCCCCCCCAAAAAAAAAAAAAAATGTAAGAGCACAGTGAGAACAACTGCGGTTTTGAAAAAAAAAAGTCAAATATTTACAACGCATTAGATCAGAAAAAAGGCTGATATTGTCATCAAATAGGCATAAACATAACATGGCGCTTCTTCTCTGGTGTGTCGTCACGACTTTGTCCAAATTCTCAACATGCACTGTGAAGGTCAGAAGCATGCAGAGCGATTACATGACCGAGGAATTTTTCGCACCGCTGCACTTGTGTCAGAAGATTGACGATGTTTATTGAGCCAAAATACCACAAAAAGCGAATTACAGCTTCCCATGTGCGCAAACCACTCTAAGAATAATAATATTGGTTTGAAGATTCACTTGCCTGCATTAGCAGATTTAGGGACATTCCCAAATTTTCGTAATGTGCAAGAGGATAGTCATATTTTCAGCATGCCTTTCGCGGGTAAACATCATGACTGCAGGCTGGTTTCAACGTGGGATGGCAGCAGACGGTGATTGAGGCATAAGAGCTAAAGTAGAGTCACTGGATCGCGAAACGAGTGGAGCAGACGAGTACGCAACGGAAGGTGTGTGTGTGTGTGTGTGTGCTCTTTAGTTAGTTGCACGGTTGCAAGAGTATTGAGCAGGGGAAAGTAGGAGAAATATCCGAACAGGAGGGAGCAGGGAAAACATCGAGCAGGGGAGTGTTCAATAGGGGGAGTATAGAGCAGGGGGGGAATCGATACGCCCCCGTTGCGGCAATGAAACGTAGTGACAGGCCCGGACGTCTGGGAAGTTCGGAAAAATACTTTGGACACATGCAACATCGAGACCTATATAGGGCTTAGGGTTTTAATGATATCGAAAATTAGGCTGCCAAAAAATGATGCTATCCGCACATTGTGCTATCGAGACATAGTGCTATATAAAAACGTAGCGACAAAAACTTGAAATGGTAGACTTCCACACGTACCGCTATTCAACGGAATGATAATGGCATGAAGCGCTGCTGACCCGTTGCGCTATCGGGAGGTTCCCGCAAAATCGAGCGGTATCCACGATAGCGCATCTGTCTTGGTTAACTTCTAACCATATTTCGATAGGCCATCAGATCATTTTGACTGGAACGTGTGTGTGTGTGTGTGTGTGTGTGTGTGTGTGTGGGGGGGTGGGGGTGGAGGGAGGGCGGCGCATTCATGAATGGTAGTTTTAGAGAGAGAGGGAGGAGAAGTAACATAAAGGATTCCTCACCCTGTGCGATTTCAGTAAGCTGAAAATTGATGAAAGCTGAAAATTGCCGACATAATCAGATAGGTTGTGAAGAGGGGACAGCTGCACATTCGTTCAGAACGACGGGTGGGGCAAGTTTGACGGGCGGTTATTAGCGGTTTATTTTCTGATCAGGATAAGAGCAGTCGGTAGGGGCCTATAGACTGAACAGTTGATGCAGGGAAGTAATGGCCTGCTGATAATGGTCGGCGCGAGAACAGCTGCGCCGTCTGAAAAGAGGCAGGTCTAATGAACACATTTATAGTCTGGCCGTCTTGGCTTATGATGGGGGAACGTACTGTCGACAGAGAATTATGACATCATAAAAACAAAACATAAAGATTTTGATAAGTTTGACATTTCTTCTCCCCCTCCCCCCCTCTCCCATTTCCCCTCCCCTTCTGCTGCCCCTCCATCTTCCCAGAACCTATCAATCTCTTCATCACCTCTCCGTCCAAAGCTGTGTCAATGAATACACGGATGATGGGACTGAAGGCTGAAATATGGTGTACACTTCGCTGACCAAACACGCATGTTTGCATGCGCAGATGTGTGCCCACGAACCAACGCCCACCAGCTAAATCCAGACGACGGGTGTTCCTACTAGTGGGGAAATTTGGCGACTTGAGTTTCTCGAAATATACATTAATGGTTGTAAATCAAAGAGACAGTGACGGAAACCGAGACAAAGTTGAAACAATGAAGTTTCTGACTTAGCTGCGTGATGTCGTGCGCGCGCGCGCGCGTATGTGTGTGTGTGTGTGTGTATGTGTGATATTCTGTGTTGTCATACAAGATCTTGTGTGTGTGTGTTTTTTTCTTAATGTTCTGTAAACTTCTGTAATGGCGTGTGCTTTGAGTGTGATTTCGAGTGTTCTCATTTTAAATCTGTCGATCTGTCTGTCTGTCTGTCTCTCGCTCTGTCTCTGTCTCTGTCTCTCTCTCTCTCTCTCTCTCTCTCCACTCTGCTCCTTTCCTCTCCTCTCCTCCCCCTCTTCTCACTCTGTCTGTCTCTGTCTCTGTCTCTCTGTCCCATTCTTATGTCGGGAAAAGATGAGAAACCAGCTCGAATGAAAAAAGGGCATGTTTACACTGAAAACAAAGCGGACTTCCCACGCTTTCTCACAACTTACAGGGAAGCGTGGGAGGACCCCTTCTCCCCCAGCACCCCTCCAACCCCAACTCCCTTCCCCTGCTGCTGTCTCTCCCTCTCTCTCTCTCTCTCTCTCTCTCTCTCTTTCTTTCTCTCTCTTTAAGAGATGAGAAAGCGTGGCAGGAGCGCAACCAGGGTTTCTTGCTTTTTCACACTTTCTCGCGCAGTGAGAAAGCCTAGAGAAGCCCACTGCGCATTCTCGCGACATGTGAGAAAGCATGGGATTGCAAGAACGTGCCGCTAACTGATCAATAAACACTGAAAATCAGAAAAAGTGAAGATACGAAAAAGAAAAAAGAACAGAAAAAACAGCAACTAAAGAAGCATCAGTCACGATGGTAGTATCTTCAGTACGCCCTGTGGAGGAATGAGAAGGGATTCATGAGGCAGTCATGTTCAAGTACACACGCATATATATTCATGTTCGACATTCTTGTTCATGTAAGATTGTCTTTTCAAGACAGTGAGGAACAGGAAATAATGGTGCTGTCGAGGGGGGGGGGGGGGGGGGGGGGGGGGGGGGAGAGACGGATACGGAAAGTATAATCATGTTTTAGGCCATTGGCCCACATGAAGGGGTAGATATTTAGAAACATTTGTCCTATCTGGCATTTAGAATCAGTGACATCCTTCACAATGCACTTTCTAATAATTTTGAGAAATGAGAAGAGAACGCAGCTCAAAAGCCTTGTAAAGATAGACTGACTACATGTAACAAACTAGATCCTAAAATTCATTTAAAAGACACCGTCTCTGTCCGTCTGTCTGCCTATCTGTCTGTCTGTCTCTCTCTCTCTCTCTCTCTCTCTCTCTCTCTCTCTCTCTCTCTCTCTCTTTGTGCGCGCGCGCGCGTGTGTGAGTCCTTTTTTTTGTGGGGTGGGAGAGTGGAGATGGGTGAATGTGGGGGATGGGGGTGGAGGGTGGTGTGGGTGGGGTGGATAGTGGTGGTGGTGGTGTGATGTGAACAGCGCTCATGCGCTTGGGGTGGGGGGAAGGAGAGGGAGACAAGCAATAGGGACCAACGACATCCTTCCAAGCATGTGTATATACGGAATTGGTTGCTTACGCATAGTTTTTGCTTTGGTATCGTGTCGTGTATTTAACAGGTAACTACCATTTGTTGGCATATTTGAGAGAGAGGGGGGAGGGGAGCGAGAGTGTGTGTGCGGGTGTATGTGTAAAACAAAATGAAAAACTAAAAATAATTAAGTCCTCTGTTTCATCCATGTTAGTTCCGTTTCCGTATAATGCAACACATTATCAGAGTGAGTGTGCCAGTACACCACACATTAGTACATTAACAAACCTAGACACTTTG
>JADBJO010003776.1:155000-162500 GCA_016801955.1 Conus betulinus
AAATATCCCTCCACATACATTGTGCGAACGCACGTGCTTACTACCGCTGAGGAAAGTCCTGGAAAAGACATTGATTTTTTGTTTTATTGTGCAATTACTATCCAGGATAGAACAGATGTAACATCATTATTGGATTCTCTTGCCAGTCATAAAATTGTGCTGACGAACATTCGTTGCTGAGTCAGTATTGCACCCTCAGGTGTGTACGGTTTTATTTACTATTTTTTTTTAGATGGTAAAATGTGAAATCACATGGGCTTGGAAGATATTTGACATGTTTTTTATAGTGCTTTTGTTTGTTGTTACATATATGAAGTTTATCTCATTGTATTAACATGTCTTGTCCTGTACTCTGTCTGTGTCCTTGGTGGTAACTAACCCCGCTCTCTTTCTAAATTTTCCTTCATTTTCCGCCCTCAATCACTCGGCTTTGAAACTAAATCTGTTAGTCGTAGTTTGTTTTGATACGCTGAATCTGTTTATCATATCATTGTTTGATTTGAGAATTCCCATAAAACGAGAGAGGGGATGAAGTGAAAAGCTCTAGATCACTATAATTTGTTGAAATCCTAAGCAGCGGCTGTAATGAGTGGCAGCTATGAGGGAAGTTGGAGGGGTGGGATCCGGGCAGGGGGATGAGCATATCGTCTTCTTCGATCTCTAATTATTGGTTAGGCCTGAGACGTATTTGTTTAAGGCTGGCGATAAGCTAATTAACGCTGATAGCATAGCTTATTGCGCATGCATGTCACAAACCACGTTCACCTCGTCAGTAAAATTGGAGGCCCATTTTTTTTCAGATCTTCGAACAAATAACAGTCTGTTTGTAAGCAAACCAGCAACTTGACAATCATGCTTTCGCAAAATAATGAGTAATATTTTGCAGTGTTTGCAGGCTGTTCATCCGTTGACCCGATTAACTTTCCCGGAGCAGGGAGTTGCTAATTTGACCGACTGTGGAACACTCTTTCGCAAGATCACGTTAAAATCTGCACCAAACTGCAAAATTGTACAACTTGGACTTGCCGCAACTCCCCCCCCCCCCCCCCCCCTCTCTCTCTCTCTCTCTCTCTCTCTCTCTCTCTGTCTCTCTCTCTTTCCCCACCTCGCCCCACTCAGGACTCGTAAACCAAAACTGTAGTTACTGCCTATTGATTGTGCTCTCTGTTTTGAAATCGAAAAAGAGTATGCCTGCGTTTCTCTGATTCTTTAGTTTTGTTGTTGACCTTTAGAAACAAAGTATGAATCCTTCCTTCACAAACGCAAACATTAGCACACACACTTTTGCAGATTCCAAAATTTCAAGTGACGTCAAATATCTATTTTTCTCTGCCATTAAAAAAAAAGAAGTAAAAACAGCCATTATTAGGATATGATATCACGAACATGCTAACATTATGCAATTTCTTCAGCATTTTCCTTTTTCTTTTTTTTCTAAGATGAAAGAGCCCATAGTTAAAAGACTAAGATTTAAGAGGCAAACTGACCAGAATGAAACATTTTGGGGCTGTGTATCTCTGAAGCTGGATTGTAAGCTTCGGGGATCAAAATGAATCAACATTAATTTTTTTGTAACTGCTTGATCCATGCTAGTAGCAGACAGTCTAGCAGACCAATGAAAAGTGAGAAAATTATTGTACGCTTACCGTATCTGACCTTCTCTTGAGCTCTGGCAAAACCTCAGTTTAGCACTTGTTCACGGTCTGGCTTTGCGTGTCACTTGACGGCGACTCCTTTGGGACATACAATCTGTCTGTATAGGAACACATTTTCGCCATGGTGTCCATCAGTGGCTGTCTGTCTCTATCGTTTGTCCACTGCTGTTTCCTGGGGGTCTCTGAAGATCGTAAAACGATCCTCTGGTGGCTCTGAGAATGAACACAAATTAGCTCTGCGCCAGCCATAAGCTAGAACGAGAGTTCTGTCTCTCTGTCGGTGGTTAGAGGCCGTTCTGCTGCTTTCGCAGATTCTCAAATGTCTGACTCCTGTATTCTCTCTTAACCTTTTATATGAATCATAAAATTTGAGAATTCTTACGGTGTACTGTCGATTAATAGATCTGGTGTAGATAATCAAACAATGCCGAAAATGGGGACAGTAGTAGGCCTACGTACCATTCATTGTCATTTTGTTTTTCCGTTGTTTCTAACTACAATAGTGCATGTTCCAGCAACTTTAATCACCAGCCATCAAATTGAATGTAATGTTTCTGGAGCACGTTTCTTGCTGTCTGTGTATATTCATCCCTACACTTGCTCCTTAGGCAGCAACAATGATCAAGCTGATAACAGCGCCACGTAATGGGTATCCAAAAGAAAAGAAAAGAAAAGAAAATCTATGATGGAAGGGGGGGGGAGGGGAAGGGGGAAGGGGTAAGCTAGGCCTGCGAAAGTGGGAAGCCTCAGAAAGCTCGGCTTCAGTTTTACCAGTAGGCTACTGCTTTTTTTTTTTTTTTCCACTTTATAACCAAAGCGACTAGATGATTCTGGTAAACCCAAGCCCTGGACAGCCCCCCTCAGTAGATTAAAAGTGTGTGCGTGCGTGCGTGCGTGTGCAGCGCGCGCGAACACCCCATCCTCTCTCCCCTTCCTTCCTCCACATTCCCCTCTACGAATTCTAATTTGAGCTATATTTGAAAAAAAAAAATCATTTCATTTCATGCGAAAAACACTGTATATTCTTTTAAGAAAGTCTTATATGATTGACATATTGTTACGAAGTTCTTCTCTCTCTCTCTCTCTCTCTCTCTCTCTCTCTCGGCGTGTGTGCTTCCAACTATTTTTTAGTCTCCACAATTGTTCTTGCTACAGATTCAAACTTTGTCACTGTCGATCACTTTTCACATTCTCCAGAACGAGACAGATCTCGATCCAACACACACACAAACCACGCACGCACGCACGCAAACACGCACGCACGCACGCAGAGTTGCCCAATGGGGTTTGTTATTTGTACATATATGTGGGACAGCTCAACATGTTTTTTCCTCAGCAACTATTTCCACGAAGATCAGCATGAAGATAGATATCACTTCAATCATACCAGTTAAAAAGCTGACACTCAATCCCCAAGGCCTTAAAAAATGTGGGTGGGGTGAGGAGTAAAAAGGGGAAGGCATAAGCGAGAGCAAGAGTGTTTTACAGCAACTGCTTTGTACATTGATGAACATCAATGAAATTTTTTTTTTTCATCCAAAGAGTAATCCAATACAGCTAAAATGGAAGTTGACATTAGTTACGCATATTTGAAACATCACAGTACATCACATTCTAAAGTGAACTGAGTTGTATACCAAAGGAAAGACACCTTTTTGACTCATGAACTGACATTCAGACCAAGTGTGAAGGGACGCCATCTCAAAGTTCATCAAAATGTATTGTCCATATTCGATAGAAAGCTCATATGGAAGAGTATGTTGTGGACTTACAAGCGAAGTGGGGGCTGGGAGGGGGAGGTGATAACGGGAAGCTTTTTCCAGCGCGTGAGCGCAGTTCGCCAGAGCCTCCCATTTACATTATCTCCCCATCTCTCCTCCCCCCTCCCCCCCCCCCTCCCCCTCCCCCCTTTTTTTTTTTTTTTTTTCTTCTCATTCCAATTTTCCTCTTTTTCTTATGCGCGTGCGTACGCCTCCGTATCAAAATAAAGTTCCCGTTAATGACAATCAATGGAAGCACAGCACCAACGTATCCATCTCACGACCGCGCTCCGTGCATAACAGCTCTTGAATATGTGTGTTCTGGTGGATCGTCTTACCAGCTGAATTAGATCTGCTGACTCGCCACTGTTAGACAACGACTAAGAAAAAAAAAGTAGCGGATGCTGGACATGTCATCAACTCATAATCTAAAAAGAGAAAAACATTTTATGCAATGTGCGTTCCATTCATTCCTGTCTTGCCATCAATACCTTAATCTGAAACCAAGAAAGAGCTAAGGCATATGAGTGGGATCTTATAGAAGCCACAGATGTCCCTTGTCCGACGTGATCATTCATCGTGGCCAGGTGCAATTCCGCATGTCACGAGAAAGAAGTTTATGATGATGATGGAAATCGACAGGGCAATAACGCCGGACATCACCACTTCCATCAATATAAAACACAGTCCTCTCGACTGTTGAGGCAGTTCCTTCCCCAGTGACTGGGAGGAAAGTACATCGTCAGAGTTTGGAAGTCGTCGGCTGAAGCACACATACAGCAGACGAGAAAGGAGTCTCCCTCCAAGTCAGCACCATGACCAACCTGTGGCCGCTGGGGCTTCTGCTGTGCAGTTTGCCTCATGACGACCATGGCCGGACACATGAAGTAATGGATACGTGTTGGTCATAACGTTATTGAAGACTGCACTGGTATTGTTTATGTTTATTGTCACCTTAACATAATCTTCCAGTTACTAGAGATGGATGCCGGTACGAAAAGTCGCTCCGGTATTTAACGGGTGTTTTGTCGGCGCTGGTTACCAGTTACTATTGCACATTCTCTGTCAACGGTTGGTCTGACACAAACATGCTGGTTGGCAAAAATATTGTTATTCCTGTGTACGTGGTAAGGAAAGGGCAGTCTTGAGAAAAATAGTGTCTAGAAGGTAAAAGAATTTCTGGAAATGAAACAATGGAAACAAACATCTGCATTTGTCGATTGATTAAATATAGCCTTTTACAGAGACAGCTGCACAGTAGCCCCTTAAGCATAAACAAAGGCTCAGCGGGCGACAGAGACTTTACCTTATATGATTAAAATACTAAAGAAAGCGCCAAATGATGAATGGACGGACGCGCTGATACTTGAAATTGATAGTATCAACGGCCTAGACAGAGCAACGATTTGCTGACGTTATTTCACACATTCATGTTTCAAAGACGTTAAGTGGAAGAAATAAGCGCACTTATGCAGCACGTGAATACATACTGTAAGGATGTCATTTCTTCTTCATTTCATCATCATTGGTCGTAGTGCTGCCATTGCCTGAGAATACACAATGGACAGTGAGAGGATATGATAGTTCTTTATGTTGAAGGATATCACCAATCTGGTACTGTTCAAAATAAAATCTGCATCATATAATATTTTGAACATTTGAACGAAAGGAAAGAGAAATGAAAGGATATCCTCCTTGATTATTGATTATAGTATCATTATCAGTAGTAGTACGCAGAATAGTAGTAGTAGTAGACCAATGTCTGAAGAAGTTACGCATCCTTAAGTATAGTAGTAGTAGTAGTAGTAGTGGTAGGAGTAGTAGTAGTAGTGTCTGAAGAAGTTATGTTTGTCGAAAATTCGTTTTCTTTTTCATTGTGTACGAAGCATTACTTCGCACTGTATTTTGGTGTGTTTATTTGATTTCGGCCGACTCCTGTCGAAACAGTCCTGTCCACGCGTCACGAAAGGTTCTATGTAGCGTGCCTCTCGCTCTAGGCTACACCCCTCTGCTACGGTGCATCTTGCCAACACTAAAAGAAAAACAAATCTAAAACTGAATGGACACACATACATCTTCCGTGAAGTGTAATGCTAAAATAAAACTATGAATCACTGAGTGCTTGAAAAAAAATCAAGAGATAAAACATATTCAAAATCTAACATCTACGGAGCTTTTTCATATATTAAGATGCGTAACTTACATTCAAGGCTATTCAAGGTAGAAATGAATGTGCATACAAAATTGCCGATGTCTGTAAAGCTTACCCAAAACGATATTAGGAAGACTTCCACTCGAAGACTGAAAAGAAACCTAAAGGTTAGCCCCCTGAAAGAACAAGATGGGAATCTTGCTACTTTCAATGAGAATGAAAAAAAACCCAACTTATTTAGAAGTTTTTTTTTTTTTCTGAAATATTTCGCAGTCGAGAATACCAGTTACCGCTGGCAAATGAGTCTCCATTACAGAGTCAGCTTTGTCGTGCATCATGTATTTTCAGTGATCGCCATTTACTCTCTCTCTCTCTCTCTCTCTCTCTCTATCTCTCTCTCTCTCTCTCTCTCTCTCTCTCTCTCTCTCTCTATATATATATATATATATATACATGATTGAGTCCTGTAATTCTTGAAGTAAGTCATACAGTAAGACTCGTGTCATTGTAAGAAAACTTACCAACACTTTACGTTTATTAATCATTTAATGCAAACACTATTTTGTGAACATGCGTTGCAGCTGTTACAAAGTAAAACATTCATGTATAGCGTCTTCAAAATTCAGTGACTTTCGAGTACACGAGATGGGTGTAACAACCCAGTCTGATTGAGGTCTCAGCAACAAAGCCGACGTAACTGTGAGAGCGCTCACACAGGATTAAACTCAACGTGCACGTGTCTCATCTCCCTTCTCCCCCTTTTCCTGTCCCTCATTCATCCTTCACGTGCCACCCTCCAAAGAAGCGCACGCACACTCTCTCTCACACACACACACACAGTGCACATACACTCACGCACTTGCTCGTTCCAACGCGCGCGCGCACACACACACATACACACACACACACGCACGCACAGGCACGCACGCACGCATGCACACACACGCACACGCACAATCACACACAGGCATAGAGAATCCACATGTAATCATCAGAAGTAACTGAGGTCTAACATTGATCAACAGCTTTGGATGCAGAGAGAGAGAGACAGATCGAAAACAAGAGGGAGCAAAGGGAAAAGAAATATAAAATCTTCCTCGGAACTGGAGAAGCAAAGACTTTTCTCAGCGAGGATCTGAGAGTAACTGACAGTGCCCATAGCAAAGCGGTATCAACGGGGAACACAAAGAATAAATCTAGGAGCTCTTGTTCAGAGACCCTTCCAGTTCGCCCGTAAGCTATTTCCAGCTGTAAAAATCTGGATCACTCACTATAGACGAAGAAGCTGTTGAACAACATCTCGGAAAAAAAATGTATTTCGACCCTCAGAGCAACACATCACTTGAAATTCAGGACTCGGTGCGGCCTGCGGCGCTACAGAAAAAGTGTTCATTAACAAGCCACAACCCTGCATGAAGCAAAGAAAAAAAAATTAAAGATGGAGCCAGATCATTGCCTGGACCTCAGGGAATACTCTATCTGCTTTATAAGAAATGTCCCAATGTCCCTTGTGTGGCACTACAAACTGATGAGGTAGGAACTTCAAGATCAACAAACAGTGGATGAAAGCTGACGGACAGTAGATTCCGAAAGTGCTGAACAAGAATGACAAATGACGTCGACCAGTGCAGGCCAGCATCGCTCCTGAACATTAAGGGGAAATCTCCCTCATGGCAGAAAGGCAGACTAACACCACACATGAAATGAGTGCTTGAACGTCTCGGTCCAGAAACCAGGCATCCTGGCAGTGTCTAGCGGTGGATAATATGTCACGATAATTTGGAAAGCTGTCCAAAACCGCTGTAGAAGAAGAAAAAGAAACTCGATGTCGTGCGGGTCGATATGGTAAATGCGTATGGACCAATCCCACAGAGGATGATTCAGTTAGCACTCGAAGTATGTCCCAAAGACCACTTGTATGAAGCGGGTTGGT
>JADBJO010003776.1:165000-167500 GCA_016801955.1 Conus betulinus
ATACTTGCTAAATCGGAGTAATTTGTATGTAGATCCATTTGATGCATTGTTTTCCGACGTACAGAATCCAGTGGCGTCGGTTTTTACGTGAACATCACAATCAGAACTGCAACTCGCTTCATTATGAGCAAATCTATGGTCAGTTCATTGAACAAAAAATGGGACAGTAATAAAAGACATGTGTTCAAAAAATCAATAGTGTAAAACAATACTGATTTCTTGAGATATTTTGTAGAAGTTTTTTACAGTTAGATAAAAGGCTTAAAGAGAGAGAGAGAGAGAGAGAGAGAGAGAGAGAGAGAGAGAGAGAGAGAGAGAGGGGGAGAGAGAGAGAGAGAGAGAGAACAACAGGACTTTCCAAAGATGCTAAAAAAAAAATCATTTAGAACAATCTCGTTTAGGTCGTCTTTAAATGAAAAAAAAAAAAAAAAAAAAAAAAAAAAAAAAAACCGGACAAAGGCCGTAATTTTACGGAGCCTGTTGATAAAAAATGTATGAGTATTTTAGTCCAAAAGGAAGACTCAAAACGAAAGAATGCGAAGAAAAGACAATATCGTAAAAAAAAAAAAAAGAAAGAAAAAAAAAGGAATGAAACAAAAGAGTAAGAACTTGTGCAGAAGAAAAGAAAAAGAAAATTTCGGGAAAAATTAAAGGAATGAGAGACCTAACATTTGCTGAATATTGGGCGCGAGTGAGATAAGCGCTCCAAGTCTGATTGCCTCAAAAGTTGTAGATTTAAAGAGCATTTTAAGCATATGGACAGTTTGATGTCGGTGTTCTAAATGCACCAATAGAAACAAATAAAGCTAAAAAGGTGAGTACACTCCTAGATAAAAAAAGAAATGATGGTATGCCGGAGTATAGATGATGTGCATTGAGTACATTTGAAAACAGAATTTTTGTTGCACAGATGTCTTTTGTAAATTGTTTTATAAGCTCGACATTGGGGTGACGGTCAGTTAAGCCATTTTATGAAGGAAAAGGAAGTAGTGTGAATTGTGATCATTATAGAAGTGTCAGGTTTGAAGTTAAGCAGTATGCTTTTCGCCTTTACTGAAAACACTCAAATTTTACCAAACATTCAAGATGGGTTTTGACAGTCATTCTATTACCGATCCAGCACACATATTGAATTTTTTTTTTTTCTAAAAAATTTTAAAGCGGCAAAGTAAAACAACTGTTTTGTGCATTAATTGACAAAACAAAACAGAACAAACAAACAAACGAAACCACCCTCTGGCCTACTGCGGGGATATAGTCCAGCCAGAGAGAACAGATGTGGTATAATTTTAAATATACATATCAAAGTGTATGATCGCATCACGTTGTGTGCATTTAATAATGGAACAATCGGCTTATTCTGGGAACTTTAGAGGAGTACACAAAAGGGAAAAAATCAGTTCCTTACGCTGTTTTCCAGATAGTTACATGAATTGAAGAACTTCTCCACATTTGATTGTCTTCTCATTATACTCTCACCACTAAATGCATGCGATGAGCACGTTTGTTCATCATATGAAGACATACTGTACTTTTGTATGCGGATGATTGTTTACCTTCGTCTGAAGCAAGGCAAGATTTACAAAAAGTGCTTGTTGCTTAGAACAGACACTTGAAAATAATGTTCAGAAACAAAAGTTATAGTCTTTGATTTGAAACGACAAACATGAAATACTTTTAATTTTAATTTGGAGTCATTAAACATTGTTGAAAGATTAAAGTATCTTGGTACTGAATTCAGCAGAACGGGAACTTTGTTAGAGCTAAGAAGAGTCCATATGACCATGCTCAGGGAACAATATCATCACCGTCACAGACTGCTAGAAAAAGGAACGGTCTCGTGTGTGCTTTTCTGGGTATATATCAGCAGAGGGTCATTGCGGATATGTTGTGAAATATGGAGCTATGAACTCGTTCACGTATTAGGAAATAGCAAGTGAACGTTTTTAATGCCTTTCCATTCACATTGTTGTACAACGATGCTTGAAGAAAAACGGTTTATTTCCGATTTCTGTTCTCGTTAAGCGTAAAATTGTTCGTTTTTGGACAAAGAAAAAATAAGCAGCAAAATTTCCAGTCAAATGTTTTTTTTTTCTTTACTTTTATACACAATGCGCTTAGATAATGTACTTCTTCTAACCGGTTAAATGCACTGAAGGCGGGTATGGCTGTGTTTGGCAATGCCAGCCATTTTCAACAGGGAATCATTTTGTAGGAATATCACAGAGAGCTTGAAAGACCGTTTTGTCCAGTCATGGAAACGTCACTACAGGAAACCCATAAATGTTAGTTTTATAGAAATATAGAAGACAGCATCTGCCGAGAAAAGTGCATTTGTCAACCCCCAGATACACCTACAGATTAAATGTTGTTATAGCGAATCATTTATTGAACTTGTCAGGAGAAAAGGGGAAGTTATGGAAACAGAGTTTGTAAAGAATGTGGTATGAGAACCATTTGCAATAAATTTCATGTTATTCTAAAATGTCCTACAAATATG
>JADBJO010003776.1:170000-194372 GCA_016801955.1 Conus betulinus
GTTGTTGAAAAACTTTTACTGTTTTCTTTAAAATTGTAGGTAATGAATCAAGGGGGGTGAACTGCGTGTTCAGTACGGACTAATCTTATATGCCTCAAAGAATGTCAGTGAATCAAATAGTATGTTATGTATAAGGTACGTTTGTATTTTGTAGTATCAAAACCCGAGAACCTTGAATTCGTAATTTTGAGCTGGTAAACTATCCACAATGAAAAGAGTTTTTTTTTTTAATCTATATGAGTGAAGGAAAGGAACCAAACCATTTTTGATGAACTGAAAAGCAGTACCGCTTATAAGACATAAAATACGGTCGTCTTGTATTGTGAACAAGTTTGAAAAACTAATGCCAAAATCTGTAAAGAAGAATAAACTGGGTTTTTGTCGGACTGAAATATGGGGGCCAATATTGGACTCACAAATGAATGTAGGTGCTTCTCCTATATTCAAAACAGTGACAAGAAGTCTTGTCCGAGATTGTGAGACAAACAACTTTTGAATCTGTTGAGTATGATTTTAAAGTTTTAACAGCTCATTGTCTCGGAGGGAATGTATGTAGATGAATTGAGTCCTTTTATAAATATATAAAATCTACAGTAATTGCCAGAAATCAGCTTACGCAGTAGTTTTGCGTAAATAGAGAATGCACGCGAGGACATCCAATTTTTACCGTAATTTTTCATTCTATCTGTGGAAACATTAGCATCTTGAATGATGGTCAAGAAAGTCGTAGAAAGAAGTCATATTAACAACTAAGTACACAACCTATATCAGTCACAAATGAGACTCAGCGAGCAGTGGAGACACATTATCCTTTGAAAAACATTTCAGTCAACTGATGGATTTCGGTTAACTTCTGTTTTATCCCTTTTACGCAGGAATGAAATAAAGAACACGCAGTGTGTGTTGAAAAAAAAAAGATAGGTAGTATATGTCCCATTTAGACTTAGTATGGGAGTCGAAACGAATTCAGATTTCTAAGTGTGTGATTCACACAAGACAAAACAATGTCAGTCAAAGATTATTTTTGTGCAAAATTATCCGAAGCACATACGTTGTCAGGGATTGGTCAAGGACAAGTTCACTGTTGAAAAGATTGCTGTTCTTAAATCCTGAATTTTATCAAATCTCATATACCTTTGAATGTTGTTCAGAAAGCAGGGATTAGGCTTATATGGCTTAGGCTTGTGTAGAATAAGAAATGTAATTAGTGTAACAAAAGACCTACCCCAACTTGAAAATGATCAACCGTAAATGGAAAAGGGTCAACGGATACGTCTTCCTTCGAAGATTAAGCGTTATGGTTCAGGTTTTACACTTTTATGAAATAGAACAGAATTTTGTTTCATGCTCTGATGGTTTAATTGTGTGTGTGTGTGTGTGTGTGTGTGTGTGTGTGTGTGTGTGTGTGTGTAGAGAGAGAGAGAGAGAGAGAGAGAGAGAGAGAGAGAGAGAGAGAGAGAGAGTCTAAAAAATCACCAGGGTTGCTTGCCCGAACGAAAATTAATTAACAACAAAAATTGTTTTGAGGCAAAATGACAAGATGCACGCAAACATTCAAAATTGCTTTCATTGCCATCTATGTCATGCTTACAGAACGGTTTTTCTTCGTTTCTCGTTTGCTCGTTTGTTTTTCCAATGTATAGAGTGGAACACAAAGCATGTATGATTTTTTCATCTCCGAAATTTGTATTGCTTCTATCGAAAGCTTTCTTTGTCGCTCAGTTTGCAGATAAATGATGATGTATTGTTAGAAGCAGCCGAGACTCTTTAGTTCTGGAAAGAGCTACGAAACATTATCGTACTATAATGTACTAGTTCACATGTTATCAAATCAAAATGTTGTTTGAAATAAAATTTAAAAAGGGCTTCACGAGTCACTGGGGTGTGAAGCGAGAAGCCTTTCTTTACGAATAAATGCACAGATTTCAAATTCAAATGGTTGCCAATTCGATTATGCTCAGGTAACTTTGTACAAATATTGTTCTGACAAAGATGAGTCTGTTGAGGACGGTTGGTGTAACTTTTGTCGAGGAAAGACATTCAGTCGAATATATTTTGTTAAAGCCGCACAACAATTCTGTTTGGACTTAGAAAAGTTCTTTACGAAAAATGTGCAGTACTGGAACAATTGAAATTGAACGGAAGTCTCGTTATTACTGCTAAAGACTTCAAAATCAGGACTTTTAACAATACAACTCATAATGTTTGGCATATCTTACAATTTTAAGCGCAGACTGATAAAATGAAACCATGTGTGCCACTGCTTTCTAAAGAGAACTGAAATACCGGCACTGAATAAAAAAAAAAAATTGGTTGTTAATATCAGCAGTGTCTATGCACAGTTCCCCCTGAACTGGGTTCTTTTCTGTTGTTTTTGTGAAATTGCTCAAATCACCTCAGAAATTCATATTCATGCATTGCACGCCGTCTTCTGCTATTGTCTGTACTGTGTGCTTATTTTGCGTTTTTAATGCTGTCGATTTCGGCTGAGAGTCATTGATTTGATATAATTGTGGAGCCACTCCGCTTCGAATCTCTCTCTCTCTCTCTCTCTCTCTCTCTCTCTCTCTCTCTCTCTCTCTCTCTGTCTCTGCCTCTGTCTGTCTCTCTCTCTCTCTCTCTCCCTCCCTCTCTTTGTCTGTCTGTTTGTCTGTCTGTCTCTCTCTTTGTCTGTCTTTTTCTGTCTGTCTGTCTGTCTGTCTCTCTCTCTGTCTCTGTCTCTTGTGGTTCTGTGTGAAGATTCTGTTTATTTATTGCATCAAAATACACATGATATTGTTTGCATATTTTGGTAGACTGGTCTTGCATCATTTATTGAACATGTCAATATATACTGTGAAGACAAACATTTCGAAAGACAATGACTGACAACCCTCAGAGGATTTACTTAGAAGAAAAAATCACAGCACAATCTCTATAATATGTCAAAATGACATAAAGAAAGGGCTCAGTATACACTCTACACCTCTGTTTGGTTAGATTTAAGTAATAGGTTTACTTTGCTTTGACTTACCAGGCTACACTAGCATTCCAGGTTCAGTGCAATAGGTGTTCCGTGTTATTTCTTTTTCGTTTATCTGATTGCCAGCCTGTTTGTTTACAGTAGAAAATCACGTCTGTATGAGATTTATTTCGAAATTTTACAACTGATTGATAAAATTGTTTTGCTTTGGAACTTCATATGACGTTTGAAATTTCATGAACTTTGGTTTATTTACAGTGAAATTCCGGACTTTTGCCATGTACGCAGACGGCAGTGTGGCAGACGAAGAAATCGAAATTATCATGAGGGTATGTCGGTACACGTGCGTTTATCACTGCTCAGAGTAAAAATAGATGAAGGCAAACGCCACATTAGTGAACAAAAACAACAAAACAAAACAAATAAAACAGAGAGAGAGAGAGAGAGAGAGAGAGAGAGAGAGAGAGAGAGAGAGAGAGAGTGTTATGTCGGCTGAAGGACCATTGCTTTGACCTTTATTGCAGGTTCCTTTGAATCAATGTAACTTTATCTGACCTGCTACACATGGACAACGATCGTAGTTTCTCATTGTTATTGAAAAGTTGGGATCTTTCATGTTAGTTTTGATCGGCGCTGGCAGTTATTGTGCCACAAAGTGTATGTGCTATGACATCCTGCCTCAGGAAATTTGCATTTGGTTTGTGCGTACTTTTCAGGACCCCTTGCAGAACCAGGTGGCCAAGTGGACAGGAAAGAAAGGAAGCGGCAAGCTGGGGGTCTTTGAAGGGGAAATGCTTACCTCGACCGATCCTACGCTCGGAGAATACAGCATCAGGGCTTCCGTAAAAGTGAGTCAGCGCATCTGGAACAAATGAAGCCTTAAAACTATTAACACAACCATGCACCTTTAACACGTGCGTGTAAATGTAGCTACGGGACTATGTACGCACATGTAAACGCTTCAGTTTCAGTTTCATGAAAAAGGTGTCACTACGCACGGACTGGTCATATAATAATGATAACAATATTGTTAATTTTTATAGCGCCTATTCTCTGAAGATTATGGCTCTAAGCGCTTTACACATAATATAATAAACAATCTCGTTTACATAACGGGCTGCCTACCTAGGTAGTGCCGACTGAAGAGCTGCCTGCCGGCGCATCATTCAGTCGTTTTCCGTGTCATCCAGTCAATATCGTTCACTCAATTTCCTTATTTCCTTCATTCTTTCCATTTCTCACGCAGGGTGCATGCTATGTGTAGCGTGTCATCCATACCAACGGCCAAACTGATCTTCTCTTCCGAAGCTGGTGATGGGATTTTACGTGTGTGCAAGATGTTGTGCGTGCGTACACACACGGAACCACGGTTTGTAGTCTCATTCGAAGGACTGTACGGGGAATGGAGTCAGAACCAAGGTTAACTCCGAGGGAAAAATCCCATTGTACTGAAATTCGAACCCGCAACCCCAGGATCACGAGTCCGGCACTCTACCAGCTGAGCTATACCGCCCCCATATATGCTACATCACATTTGCTAAGCTACGAGATCTCACCAGACACACAGACATACATGTACTCGCACAGACAGACTTACAAAATATACACATAAACATCACAGAGGAACACAGACACAGGCATGGACAACTCACACGCTACAAAGAAATCATCAATACTTGACGTGTGAAAGGTAAAAACAGAGACACCGAGAAACAGACATACTCTGGGCTATTTTATCAAGAAATAAAATAATTTGTAATCAGCGAAGTCGAGACCAGTTTGCAGAAATGTCGCTGTCCGCCGGGAACAAGTGAAATTCACATTCGGCCAATGTTTCGCAACAACTAAGATGATGAAAATATTGAAGTCTGTTATTTTGAATGCTCTAAATCTTTTGTTTTCAATTCAAACAACACGTGAAGAACAGTATGTCGTGTTAAAGGAGAAGCCGTCCTGAAAGAAGTGTCAAAATCTGAAGTGACTTAATGGTGCCCCTTTGTATTGGAGATTGTTATCTGCACCCTTTGGCCGACATCCACTGCACGACGACGTCAGTGGTAAAGGATCAGCCAGAAGTGACAGGTCGTGTGCCCAATGGTACAAAAGACACCTGTTTCACTCGTTCCTACATTCCTTGGCGCATTCAGACATGTCGAACAACAGACTCACCGTTTGACTTACTCTGTTATTTACCCCGGAAGCCTCACCTGGAGTGCGTGAACTGGCGTTTTGAGAGCGTACGGAAATACATGGGTGCGCGAGAGTGTGCGCAGTTGAGTGTTGGTTCCTTAAGGTGGGCGGAGACGGGGGTATGCACGGGGGGAGGGGGGCGGGGGGGGGGGGGGGGGGGGGGGGGGGGGGGGGAGGAGGGGATGAGAAAAGGACATGAGGTGTGTACTGGTGCCGGTGTAAATGGATGTGTGTGTGTGTGTGTGTGTGTGTGTGTAGACACGCCCTTGTATATGTAGATGCATAGATATAGATTTATGAATATAGATATAAATAAGTAGATATAGTGTGTGTGTGTGTGTGTGTGTGTGTGTGTGTGTGTGTGTGTGTGTGTTTAAGCTGTTGGACCGTTTGTGTATTCATCATGATGCTTGTTACCTGCATGTGTACGTACTTGTACAGTGCGGTGGATTTTTACCTGACTTGTTTTATGTATGTGTTCCCAAGCACTTGGTGTATCTGTCATGCGATTAGCCTTATGTAATGTTTATAATGATTCGGAATGCACAGATTTCCATATTATTTGATAAAGCACTACTAATTTGAATTAAATTGAATGGAATTAGTACAGAATTTTTATAGTACAAGTTTTATGTGCATCGTAACAGGCATCGTGACATTTGATATAAGTGTATTTTTTACAGTAATATTCGTCTAAATTATTAAACTATTGTTCCAGGGAGCGTCAAGGACAAAGTATTTCACGATGGAACAATATGGTACAGTGCTCCTACTACTACTCCTCCCCTCTCCTTCCCGGCACCCCTCACCCCTCCTCTTTCTTTCTACCTTTTTTCCTGGCTTATTTCTTGCACCATTAAGTTTCTTCCTTAACATCTGATTGGTTACGTTCAAACTGAGCTGAAACCACATATTGTTTGTTTCTTAAATGGATGTACGTGTGGATCTGTGACTATCCAAACGTAGGCGTGCATACATGGGAGAGTAGGATGCGATGGCGGAAGGGCTTCTGCTTGCGTGCGCAGACATGCGTGCGCAAGTCTATCTGTGTCCATCTGTCTGTCTGTCTATCTATCTATCTATCTATCTATCTATCTATCTATCTAGACAGACAGACAGAGAGAGAGCGAATGTATGCGTGCGTGCGTGTGTACGTGTGTGTGTGTGTGTGTGTGTGTGTGTGTGTGTGTGTGTGAGGATATTTGTTACATTTATCCACGCTGAGTTGACCCGCTTTTGTATTACAGTAAAAAAAAAAATAGAGCTTTCTACTCATTTCACAGACAGATGAAGGATGATGATCCGAGACGAAAGATGTCTCAAGTTTTTCTTTTTTGTAGCTATTCCCTTTAACCCATTAGAAGAAAAAATACGCTGCAAATGTGAAGAGAAAATCCGGCAGAAAAAAAGGGATTCCTTTAGAAAGCAAGATGCCTACATTAAGATGAAAAAAAGTAATATAAGAATGCTTGAGGCATTACCTACATCTCCAAGGTAGCTTCCATCACCCACGTGCCTGAATTTGTGATCTGGTGTCCGGTGATGCCGTAAAAATAAGCTTTGACGACTTTAAACAGAGTGAAGGAGTGGATGAGAATGCACGCGCATGTCCAGGTATGCGTGTATGTGTAGGTGTAAGGGACTATGTGTAAAGTTATGTTTGCATATATCATTAGTTGTACAACAGTATTCATATGCGTGATCATATACCTCTGATTATCATATTTCCATTACAGATGATCCGGATTTTGAGCTCCCAATTATGGGTTCCGCGGGCTGACTATAATGCTGAATATATAACGGCCAAGGTGTTCGCAAAGTAAGACCTAAAGTGATTAATATCTGCATTGAAGAGAGAGAGAGAGAGAGAGAGAGAGAGAGAGAGAGAGAGAGAGAGAGAGAGGAGGGAGGGAGGGTACAGGATGAGGGTAAAGGATATTCGTAAGGGGCTGGTAGGGCATGAAGGGAATGCTGTATGTGCTGCGTATTTTAATTACTGTACTATACACAAAAAGAAATGCATATTTTAAGAAAATTTTGACAGAAATATGCCTTGTATAGCGGGGAACTCTTCCAGTGTGAATAGTCAGACATAATGAATAAACATAACAGTAGATTGATGTCTTATTTCTTCTGTGGTTGTAATATTTTGAATGGTAAATGACGCATGAAATGACTGAAATAAAAATATGCGTTTCTTTTTGTGCATAGTATATATGACAAAGAAAAAAGTTACATGTGCAAAGTGCCCAGTGTGAATAATGATAATAGTGAACGTAACTAAAAGACCAATAATTGTCAAAATGAAAAAGAAAAAGAACAGAAATAGAGAGACTATACTGACATCACTTCAGACGTGACATTCGTAGTCACTTTAGCATTAATAAACTCAACAGTTGTGCGAGAATATATATTTTCTTTCAATGCTGATGATCAAACATTGTCTTGATCTATCCAACGTAATGTTTTACTGCAGAAATAACATGCGTACACAATAGCACGTGAGCATGCGGGTGCACACACACACACACACACACACACACACACACACACACACACACACACACACACACACACACACACCCTACTGTTACGACAAAGGAAAATCTAACTCCCTAGAAGACACTTTAGCGGACGTATAACGCTGGCTGAAACGATTTCTCGGTGAGCGTTTGTTTCTGATCCCTCGTCGCATCGCTTCGGACAGAAAAAAAAGAAGAGCAAGTTCAAAGTCTTATAATCAGCACAGATCACAAGTGAACACTCTATGACCGTAACAACAGTCCCAAAACCAAAATGTATCCTAAAAAAATTCACACTCAATCTCTTCACGTCACATCGTTGCACATCACCAACCCTCCAATTATTTATTGTTCATGAAATCGAAAGGGCAGCCAAACAACAATCATGACATATTCTAGAATTTTCAAGGATCATGATGTTGAACAACCGATCAAAATACATGGACATTTCTTGATGTATTGGGAAGCATTACGTTCTGTGGTCGATCTGTTTGCCCGGAACATTCAAGAAACGATTTCTGGGGACCTCTTGCACTTTCTGCCCTTTTCTGATATACCGGAGACCAACGGAATGATTACACGCAGTCAGTGCATACATCACTAGGTAAATTAACCGCACGTGAAACCTGACACAAACAAAGCAAAATCTAGGGTATGTAGGCCTAGATCTGAATCAACTGATCATGATAAGTTAAACCAATCACATGTAACATTACCTGCCATTAAGAACAAGTTTAGAAAAAAATTGTTCGAAATTAAACTGGTCGTGTTTCATTTCAAAATCTAACCTGGTAGCTGCTGCTGTCTGTGTATAATGAAATTGTCAAATATTTCACTCCGTGTAAGTGGGATGCTCAGATCATTTAGGATTCCTTAAAGAATTCCTAGTCAGTTGAACAGGTCCACCAGTGCTTTAGCTACAATGTCAGCATCAATCTTCTTCAGAGCAAGAGCTTTGTCAGAGGAAGGCGAAGGAGAGAGACTAGGGGGTGGAGGCTCGGAGACCTCGGGCTCTCCTCTGCCCCTACCTCACCCCCCTCAACCTCCTCCGGCTATGCATAATGTGGTAGTTACAGGAAGTGTCTTGTACTTCCTGGCTCCAAATTTGCAGTGTTGATATTCTTAAAAGTGTTTCATGTTGACAACGTGTCATAATTCTTTTTTTTTCCTGTCCCCTATGATGCAATACTCAGCACTGAAAAGTCGTGTCCTCCCCCAGAAGGTCGCGGTCATGTGTTCGGCTGTGGCGAAGACCTTGCCGGTCCCGTCAGCGATGTCTGTCCGTCTCCCTCCGCCCTGTCTCCTATTCCCCTATTCCACGGAATTTGTTTAGAAAGCAGCCATGAACTTAACATATGTCCATATATCCCTTCAGCTTTTTTTTTTCTCACTATGTCCAGTAGGTCTTGTTAGTGACTCACAGACTGCCTGATAATTCCGCGGACTTTTTTGTTCGTCACATTCACAGTATAGGCGATGCCAAGTACTCTTCAAAAACATTTAATCTCCACTTCTGGATCTTCACGTGTAGTTCTGCTCACAGAGTCCGTAATGCCCATTAATGCAGGAAAAAGGAGTGTGAAAGCTTCAGTTTTTTGAAGTGAGAGGAATGTTCTTGTTTTTTTCCGTAATGGCTCTAATTCTTCAAGTGCTTCTTTTTAGTAGTTAATGCTAGGATTTAAATCTTTGGCCCATTGTGACTGATGATGACATCAGTTTTATATTCCACTGATTTTGATCTCGGATCTTAACTGGTTCCAGCCATTCGTCATCAGCTTTTTATTTGCACTGATTTTGATGCCAGCCATATCTGGTAAAAAAAAGTCCTGGGTGTCTTGACAAGGCAGCGAATTCCTCGTCACTTCCATAGTCAGCTGGTCAGTGACCTCGGCGAACCTCTGGTTTGTGGTGGTTTCTTTTTCCCTCTAAACCTGTCAGTATGGTCTTCCAGAGCACCTGTCATAATACCTCTCAAGAAGATGTAAAGGAACACATGTGATAAGACACAGTCTAGACGGATCCCAACTGGTGATATGCAGCCGTCTTCCATTGTGTCGAAAACAAGTATTCTGCTGCGGGCATGTGCGTGCAGTTGCCTGATGGTTTAGTTCAAATCTTAGTTCATGTTGTGTTTCTTCACTATGGGCCACACCCCACTATACTACACTCTGTTGAACGCAACCAGGAAGTCTTTCAACACACGGTGTTTATTTTGTTGATGTTGAAATGTTAATAATGCAAAAAAAGTATATTACGAAAGTGTGATGTACCAGGGTTACACAGAGAACCTAATGTGTCATGTACATTTTACAACAAGCGTTGCACGATGACCAAGTCATGTTAAAGCTACAAACAATATCTGCTGCTGACAGTGCCATGTTGATGTTGCAAAACGTACCATATGACAGTATATCAAGATAATATCACAAAGAGCGTCAGTTTCATAAAATATGTCAAGTTATTAAATGCAAAAGCATCTTGTACTCGAAATGTGCCTTATTGATGCCACAGAAGAATGTCTTGCAAAGCATCATCTAATGTTGCAGAAAAGTGTCTGATACTCGCAATGTATCCTGTGAATGATTCAGAAAAGTTTTGCATTCATCACGTGCATCAGTTAATGTTGCAGAAAATGCCCGATACTCATACTGTATTATGTAAATGATTCAGAAAGTTTCATGTTCATTATGTATCATACCAATGCCACGGAAACGCTTCTTGCATTTGTACACTCAAAATATGTCATTTAGTTTACACTTAAGTGTCTTGTACTGACATGATATCATGCACTCAATGTTATAGATGAGCGTCTGGCTTCCACCAGCATGTCGTGCTAATGTTTCAAAAACCGTGTCGTACTCGTCATGTGTTATGTTCATCATTGAAAATCATAGTCTAGTCACATATATTTAAGTCATGTTTAAATGTATCTTACACTCAAAATGATACTGATGTTACAGAAAAACGTTATGAATTAAAATGTAACGTGTTTACCATGTCTTCAGTATATATGTCTGATGGGACAGCTGGATAACATTCTTACAATTACCTTTTAATTATTTCCTATGACAGCTACAAGATCGGAACCCCAGTGAGTGGCAAAGGTACCCTCGCTGTCCAGATTCCAAGATATACCTACTGGTGGTGGTACAGTAGATATCACATTCAAGAAGTTAAGAAAGATTTCGAGGTAAGTTTAACAGGGTTTATGCCCATTCTGAATAACAATAACGAAAAATTTGAAAGAAAAAAAATCACCAGAGAACGTACATTATGAACTCTACGTTTCCCCGTATATGAGGATGACGTAGGAAAAAAAATCCATAAATATGAAATCAGTGACTAACGGTATCACATCTGCAGGAACTGTTGGCGCACAGTTTACAGTCATGCCAGTAAACTCCTGACTTCAGAAACTTGCACTGTCTTTGACTTATGAATGGGTCGGCAGGTATAATAATAATAATAATAATAATAATAATGTATGGATTTTATATGGCGCAATTCTTGGGGTCAACTCATTGCGCTCAACACACACTCAAACAGTCGCACTGACATGTGTTCACACACACACACACACACACACACACACACACACACACACACACACACACACACACACACACACACTCACTCACTCACTCACTCACCGACACAGGCGCACAGGTATCACTGACATCTTCGCCCAACATGGATTTTGTGGCATTATTGCGTACAGTGTTGAATTTAGACGTTCCTAATTACAGTCGTCGTACATTTGTATGCCCTATCTCTCTTTCCGCGTCTATCTGGGTCTAAGAGGTAACTATGAATGAAGCATTTCTATGTGCGATGCTTAATTCCACCTGTTGAGTTTTTCTTCTTGAAATGTAAAGCTTGACCACTTACGACATTACTTACTTACTTACTTAGGCCCATTGCTCTTGCCAGAGCATAGGCCATCAAAAACTACCCGCCAACGATCACGGTCCTGGGCAGTCTTTTCTAATTCGCCCCAGCTGTAACCCATCTGCCTGGTGTCCGCTTCCAGGTCCTGCCTCCAGGTGTTTCTTGGTCTTCCTCGCTTCCTTTTGCCTTGGGGATTCCAGGTCAGGGCTTTTCTGGTGGTGTTGTCCGGGGACTTTCGGAGCGTGTGTCCTATCCACCGCCATCTTTTTTTTTTTGCGGATGTCTTGCTCTACTGGCAGTTGATTACTTTTTCCCACAGCTCTTTGTTGCTGATTGTCTCTGGTCAGTGGATGTGGGGGATCTTTCGCAGGCAGCTGTTAACGAACGTCTGCAGTTTTTGAATGGTGGTTTTTGTGGTTCGCCAGGTCTCTGATGCATACAAGAGGACAGATTTGACGTTTGAATTGAAGAGGCGGATTTTCGTCCTGGTGGTGTGATTAGTCAAGATTTCCAGATGTTTTTCAGAGTGATGAAGGCTGCTCTTACTTTCCGTATTCTGTTTTTCATGTCAGTATCAGTTCCTCCTTGCTGGTTGACTACACTGCCCAGATAGGTGAAACTGCTGACTTTTTCTAGTGGGGCTCCATCTGTCATCACAGGGTCTGGACTGACTGCGTTAATTTTTTAGTATTGGGTTTTCTGCGGGTAGATTGACAGGTCTGATGTTTTGTCCTGTGTCTGTTGTTTGGTGTGGGAGAGCAGGGCTAGATCGTTCGCGAAGTCCAGGTCGTTGAGCTGGGTCCAGAGTGTCCACTGTATGCCTTTCCTCTTTCTTCTGTCGTCTTCTTCTTCATCACCCAGTCAATGGCCAGAAGGAACAGGAATGGCGAGAGGAGGCAAACCTGAGGACTCCGGTCTTCACCTCAAATCGCGTGTTGTCTGTCCTGCGTGAACCACCTGGCATGCTATTCCTTCATAGGATATCTGAATCAAATTGGTGATCTTTGCTGGTACTCCATAGTGCCGTGGTAGCCGCTACAAGCTGTCTCTGTGCAAGCTGTCGAAGGCTTTCTGAAAGTCCACAAAATTTATGTAGAGTGAAGTGTTCCATTCTAAAGTTTGTTCCATGATGATCCTTAGCGTGGCAATCTGGTCTGTGCTGGGGCGATCTTTCCGGAAGCCTGCTTGTTGGTCCCTAAGTGTTTTTTGTCTGCTTCTTCCTTCATTCTCTCTAAAAGAATCCTGTTGAAGACCGTGCTTGGTACTGACAGGAGAGTGATGCCTCTATAGTTTCCGCAGTTGCTGAGATCTCCCTTCTTTGGTAATTTAGTGATATGTCCGTCTTTCCAGTCTATAGGGACCTCTTCATATGTCCATGTCTTCTCAAAAAGTGGTTGAAGAATGTCTGCTGTAGTGTCGATGTCAGCTTTTAGTGCTTCTGCTGGAATTGCATCTGGGTCTGTTGCCTTTCCATTCTTCATTTTCTCGATAGCACTGACTATTTCTTCCCTGGTTGGTGGATCACAGTTGATTGGCAGATCGATTTCTACCGCTGGGATATGTGGAATGTCTTGTGGTGCTGGTTTGTTCAGTAACTCTTCGATATGCTCCGCCCATCTGTTGAGTTGCCCCTCTTGGTCTGTAACAGTCTCTTCCTGTTTGTTTTGAATGGGTCTCTCTGGCTTGGAAAACTTTCCTGCGAGTTTCTTGGTCGTACCGTAGAGCGCTTTCATGTTTCTGCTGCTGGCAGCCTGTTCTGTTTCTTCTGCAAGCCGATCAGTATACATTTTCTTGTCTCTTTTCACACTCCGTCTCACATCCTTGTGGGCTTCGCTGTGGTCTGCATGGGCTACTGCTTTCTCTGCTCTTGCTCTGCTCCTGTTGTTTTGATCTTTCCTCTGTTTATGTTTGTCGATTTTTTCCAGGGTTTGTGTTGGACCCAATATTTGTGATGTTTCTTTTTTGATCCAAGAACCTCTTTGCATGTTGATAAAAAGGCTTCTTTAGTTTCTGTCCAATGGGTGCCTATGTCTGTATCTTCTGTGTGTAGGTCTTGTAGGATTTGGAATCTATTCTTTAGGGACAGTGTGAATGAGTCTCTGTGGTACTGTTCTCTAAGTAGCCCTGCATTGAACTTTTCTCTTTTTCCTGTTTGTTTCACTGGGTTATTCTTCAACTTTAGCTTTATTTTTACTGTCAGAAGGTGATGGTCTAATGCTACGTCTGCCCCTCTCCTCACTCTAACATCCCGCAGCGATTGTCTGAATTTCTTGGAAATGCAGACGTGGTCGATTTGATTTTCGGTTTCATGATTTGGTGACACCCATGTTGCTTTGTGAATCCCTTTGTGTGGAAATATGCTGCCAGCAATGGTAGATTGTTCATCCTGCAGAAGTCAGCGAGTGGTTGGCCATTTTCGTTCATGTCACCTGGTGCGTGGGTGCCCAAAACTTCTTTGTATCCTCGATTGTCTCTTCCTACCTTGGCATACATGTCTCCCATGAGAATGGCGATGTTTTTGCCCTCCAACTTCTTCAGTATGATCTTCAGTCTGTTGTAGAAGCTGTATTTGTCGTCTTCATCTTGGTCGTTCGTCGGGGCATAGCACTGTACAATGTTTAGTTTGATGTCTTTCTTCTTTGTTCTGAAACTTGCAGTCACAATCCTTCGGCCGTGTGCTTTTACATGCCAATTAGTGTGCTTTTTGTGCTTGTTTTGATTGCATGAGTACCACTCCTTCTGTATGTGCAGAGTTTTGGTCTTCATGGCCTGAAAAGAGGATTAACTCTCCGGAAGATAACTTCACTTGTCCGGATTGCAGCCATCTCGTCTTACTAAGTCCTAGTGATGCCAGGTTGTAGTTGCGCATCATCTCAGCTGCTACTTGTCGTGTCTTCCCTACTTCATACATGGTTCTGATGTTCCACGAACCGATGGCGATGGTTTTCCTAGTCGTCAGAAGGTGGGTCGGCGCCTAGGCTTCCTTTCGGCTTTCACCACAACGCGTCATGAGTCCTGCTGGTGCAGGCCCTTCTTCCAGGAATGGCGTTTCTTTAGCAATTGTTGATGTTTCTGTAGCAGGCAGTTGTTTTACAGGGTGAGGTTGCTAGCCTTACACCCAACCCTCGTCCTTTATCCGGGTTTGCGATCGGCTGCTAGGTCTAAAGAGACTACCAGGCGGAGTTACTTACGACATAGATTGATATTGTCTACAGAGGTATGCAGTTCGTTTGGATGATGTAGCGTAGTACCGCATAACTGGTGTGGTACAAGGTCATTGGGCGTAATCTGGTCTGTATGTTATGGATCTGTGTACAGTACATAATGTCCTTGATTTGGGATGGCAAATATTTTACTGGAAAAATAAGGCATTTACAGACTTCAGGGACTTTTGTATATGATATAGTATGCACATGGTATGACGACACAGTTCGATGTGTTAATACTGTCAAATTCAATGTTCACGATGTCGTATTTCACTATACCATATACTGTACATGGTTTCATGATGTGGTACAACATGACATGGAATAATACAGTTTAATAGTGTATAGACTTATCTAACCTTGTGTAAGATTGAATTGTACATTACTAGATGGTATAAAATGCCGCAGAATTAATCAGTGTAATTAAGTATAAACTAGTGTGGCATAATGCAATGTAACGCTGTAGGTGATCTGATAACACGGTTATATTTTACAGTCTAATATTGTATTCAGTCTAAAACTGTATGACAGTACACACCGAAACACTTTGTACTATACAGTATAGTTGAGTGCAAATATCATGCAGTACTTAAAGTAGTGTGCTTAGAAATGATCTATAAAGGTAAGATCTGGTTAAATCAGGGCTTAACAGAATAACCGGCTGCAATGGTGGTACTTAGAATGATGCGTGTCTTTATCGCTAATTTTCTGACTTGCAGCTGGACAGGTACGGAAAAGCAGTTGTCAAGTTCTCAAGCACAGAAATGATGTCAATTATATGCCGATACTACTACCCCTGGTACTGGTACTGGTACCGATACAGATACCGCTGCTACTACTCCACCTATTATCTGAGGTACAGGAGCGTAAAATTCGTTGCCGAAGTCACAGACGCCACGTCACATCAGGTCGTAAAGAAGTCCAAGGACATATATATCACCGCGTACAAAACTCGACTCACGTTCACCTCTGACACTCCATCGAGGTTCAAGCCTGGCCTGCCACTGTACACTTACGTGAGTACATGTCACACTCATACAAACACACACATATGCGCATCTCTCTCTCTCTCTCTCTCTCTCTCTGTGTGTGTGTGTGTGTGTGTGTGTGTGTGTGTGTGTAGTTTGGGACTGATGTGGGGTTATATCGTGTTCATTACGTTTTGCCCACTTAACGTTTTAGGGGTGTTGTTGTTGTCGTTTTGGTTCGTTTTTGTTTTCAACGTCGCTGATTGAATTCTTAATTTGTCTTGTGTAACCATCCACAGGGATTTTGTATTTCTTTCTTTTTTTTTTTGCACTTGTATCTCTTTTTTATGTTCTATGTATTGTTTGTATTTGTCATTTTCCTCAATCATTGACTGTCCACATCTCCCTCTGACTTTCCATTATCCCCCTCCCCTTCTTGTTCCTCTCCTCTCTTGGTGTCTTTCTCTCGGTCTCTGTTCCCCCCACCCTTCCCCCCTTCCACATCCATGCGCTCCTCCCGTTCTCCTCCCTCCTTCGGTATGAATCATGCTTTTATGCAGCGTACATATTATGTTGAACATGTACAGTTCAGCATTCCCTTATCCCTCCCATCGCACCCATTCCGAAGCCCCTTCCAACACCACCACAATCACCCGTTTCCTTATTTTGTGACCTTCTTCAGATGAAAGTTGATTTTAACTCTAAATGTTTCATGTCCATCGGCAAGTATATTTTGTTGCAAGGACATAATAACCCAAATACTGAATGTGGTTACTTGAATGGTTGGAGTGAAAAAGGTCGTGTTCACAAAAAAAAGAAGAAGAAAAAATGTCACCAGTGGTGAACCTCGGGACCTGTAGCCGAAGAACAAAAGAAAAAGAAAATAAAAAAAACAGTAAAAAAAGTAACAGTAACAGAACGTAAGCGGTGCGCGTGCGCGCGCGTGTGTGTGTTTGTGCGTGTGTGTGTGTGTGTGTGTGTGTGTGTGTGTGCGTGCGTGTGTGTGTGTGTGTGTGTGTGTGTGTGTGTGTGTGTGTGTGTGTGTGTGTGTGTGTGTGTGTAATACGTTCGTGAAGATCGAATGTTCAGAATATAACATGGTATCGATCAGTAACAACAACAGATCTGAATCGGTCGATGATTATGAGAATGATAGTAAGTGAAAGCTGAACTGTTCGTAACACAGTGTACGCGTCGTTTCACACATTTTCTCTCCCTGGTTGAACTTCACAGCTGCTGGTGGGGTAAAACAGATCTGCAACGAGGGAAAAAAAAATCATGCTATGCAGCATGAGCATTTCTTTTTTCAGGCGAATGCATGTCTTTTCATTGCAAATAGAGTGGGTAACCTTTTCTCAGTTTACTGTGGGCGAAGCAAATAGAGCTAAGGAGTCGGTTATTTGACTTGAAACGTTCACTAGGATAACGATCGTGACATCGGCTGTCTTTGTTACAGGTGCATCGTTACACACCCATGTTTTGGTCTTTTCTTTCCGATTGAGCTGTTCAGCTGATCGAAGGGGCTAAAATGTTATGGGCATAACCATCAGTGCCTCCATTTGTGCTGTGAAAATGGCGGTCTCACTTTCACTTTAACACAAATCACCTCCACAAATTCCGGATCTCATGCGCGCGCACGCGCGCGCGCGTGTGTGTGTGTGTATGTGTGTGTGTGTGTGTGTGTGTGTGTGTGTGTGTGTGTGTGTGTGTGTGTGTGTGTTCTGTTAAAGCATTCATAAAATAAGTGTATAAAGTCTAGAGTCGGCAGCGAAACTTTGACTGAAAGTGCGTGCAAGTGAGTTACCATGTTCCGACTGATTGCAAGTTTAGCGCGACTCATCTTCGTCGATGTGTGTGTGTGTGTGTGTGTGTGTGTGTGTGTGTGTGTGTGTGTGTGTGTGTGTGTGTGTGTGTGTGTGTGTTAGAAGTGTTTGAATAGCGAAAAACAGTTGTGAGGTTGTTAATCTTTTTGTTAAATCGGCTTATTTTGTTGGTCCAGGTACAAGACATCAGAACCAACGGAAAGCCTAACAAAAACCCTGTACAGTCATTCCTTAATTTCACGGTCACCTACACGAATTCAACAAGATGCTATGGGCATTACTGGTATTGGTGGTACTGGTGGCGATCAACTTGGCATACACACCTTGAGACGACTGTTGACCTGGACGCAGAGAAAATAGCCATGTTGAAGACAACAATACCTGCTGATGCGTGCCTGGTGAAAGTCACAGCTACTGTAAGACCTAGATCTCTCTCTCTCTCTCTCTCTCTCTCTCTCTCTCTCTCTCTCTCTCTCTCTCTCTCTCTCTCTCTCTCTCTCTCTCTCTCTCTCTCTCTCTCTCTCTCTCTCTCTCTCTCTCTCTCTCTCTCTCTCTGATCGACTGATTCGTCAATAGACAGCATATTTCAGGGGCTCATGCAATGTTTAGGAAGACCGGTCCCCATCCAAACATCCGTCTCTGTCGGAGCGGATATCACACTTTATAGCTCTGTTATCTGCAGTCAGAGCCGAGGCTGAGAGAAAAAAAAAGGGAGCGCCAGAGGTAAGTATTGATTTATGAGAGAATTAAGACGCCATCTGTAAGCATGTCACTAAAGCCGAAGCAAACGAAACAGTTACTCGTCTAAAACAAAATCAGGCATGTTAATCGCATTGTATACTTGGAGAGGTACTGGAGCACGTGCAGTAAACCCCACTAATAGAACTATTTGGGTATCTTTTTCATGCTGGATATTTTACTAACTTTCCTTTTGCGAACGAGCCAATGCGTGTAATCATGAAAAAAAAACGCAAATACACCGAAAATCACAGAGAGAGTGTAGTCACCAAGCATTGTCAGTAAAGTGCTTACATGTTAGCAGAAGATTTGTTAAATGGCACTAGAAAGTTAAAAGGTCCCTTACACCCAAGGGACAAACGAGACATACGTGGTATTTTTTTTTTTCTATTACGAAAATGTTTCGATACACTTGACATGACTGTACTGTGTTAAACCGTTTTTCAAAGGAATCTGGAAAAGCATCTTTTTTTGTGTGTGTTTAGTGTGGGTGTATATATTTTTTCAAGTCTGTTTCATGACACAAAAATTTTCATTCAAGCTTACTCCCAAAGAATAGTTGCATAGGGAAGATGGTCAAAATCTTGAAAAGCATTTGCTGTGTTGCGTTCAAAGTGCGTTAAGGTAGACATGTTTTTTTTTTCGCGTGCCTCGTGTTGTTAGATAAGGGTATTTGTGTAGTCGAAAGACTCTCTGTGTGTGTGTGTGTGTGTGTGTGTGTGTGTGTGTGTGTGTGTGTGTGTGTGTGTGTGTGTGAAAACACTTTTGATAAGGCGTCATTAGCCATGTTCAAATTGATACAGAGGGCAAGAATAAAGGATTTACCTATTCATGTTATTTTACATTTATTTGATAAAATGATTGTTCCAGTATTGTTATGGTTGTGAAATATGGGGATATGAAAATTTAAATATCATTGACAAATTTCAGCTAAAATCTTTAAAATATATATTTCGCTTAAAAAGAAGTACGACAAATATGATTGATAGTGAAACTGGACGTTACCCGTTATCAAGTACAGTCTTTGTCCCGAATGATTCGATTTTGGGCTAGTTTGGTTCAATCTCCTGTTGATAAAATGTTGGTTAGGTTTTATTCTTTCATGTTACATTTGCACAATAGCGCAGTAAGTGTGTCTCTCTGGTTAACGTGCATTAAAAACATACTTGTACAATCTGGTTTTGACTGTGTTTTGGAACAGTCAATCTTTTACAGACGTCAAAACATTATGTAAGAATGTCAAAAATAGGTTGCAATGCTCTTTTCGTCAAGCGTGGCAACATGACATTGAAATTAGCAGTGAATGTTTTTTCTACAAATTTTATAAATCTGATTTTAAGGAGGAGAAGCATATTTCTAGCTTACCAGATGTTTATATTTACCCTCTTATCAAATTTAGATGTTCTAATCATAAATTGCCAACTGAAGTAGATCGTCGATTTGCTATTCCAAAAGAAGAAACTGTGATAAATGTGACATGTCTGCAATAGGTAATGAATTTCATTTTATCATGGAATGTTCATCATACGTTATTTTGCGCAACACGTATTTGCCAAAAAGATTTCTCTCCCCAAAATCTGTCTATAATTTTTGTCAAATGATGTCTTCTACTAATCGAAAACAAATGCTTCTATTGTCAAAGTATATTAGATTATCTCAAGTGTTGTAAATTGTTGGTCTATGTCACCATTGACTAGCATTTTATGTTTTATTTTGGCTTGTTTGTTTTCCTTTTCCTGTTATTGCTTTAAACACACCCTTCCTCCATACCCCAAAAGGGGCGAAAGGAATAAATATTTTACTAGTGGTGTGTGTGTGTGTGTGTGTGTGTGTGTGTGTGTGTGTGTGTGTGTGTGTGAGGATAGGCGTGAGATGGATTTGAGTGCAGTGGCGCACACGTGTGTGTGTGTGTGTGTGTGTGTGTGTGTGTGTGTGTGTGTGTGTGTGTGTGTGTGTGTGTACGCGCGCACGCCGCGCGCGTGTGTGTGTTTTTTGCTTTTTTGTACCATTGATGGCATGCGTTTGTTATTGTGTTATGCGAAACGTGAATCTTTCATTATCTGTGCTCTCTCTCTCTCTCTCTCTCTCTCTCTCTCTCTCTCTCTCTCTCTCTCTCGCTGTCTCTCTCTCTCCCTCCGTGTGTCTCTCTGTCTGTCTCTCTCTCTCTGTCTCTTTCTCTCTGTGTGTGCATGTGCGTGTGCGTACGTGTGTGTGTGTGTGTGTGTGTGTGTGTGTGTGTGTGTGTGTGTGTGTGTGTGTGTGTGTGTTATAGTGCGTGGATATGTGCTCGTGTTTGCATGACTGTGTGTATGTGTGTGTTTGGATGAATGCTCATTTTTGTTTAAGGACACAGAGAACTTCATTTTGCTCCCAAACCATCACATATATATATATATATATATATATATATATATATATATATATATATTGAGATTGGTGTCTTCAGATATTGTTTACTTTAGATGAACAATGAACATATTTTTCAATCTTAAACCGGGCATTTATTTTCTGTCGCTGATCTGTCTGATTAGAATGGCAAGTTCACAGTCTACAGGACCATGTCGAGGTATTATTCCATAAATGGCACCTACCTTCATATGGAACTGGACAAAACCCTCAGCGTAAGTATTTTTTATGAGATCACTAAAGGGAATATTTCAGTGTTACTTCTAATGGCTGTTTTGTTCAGCGTTATTAATTAAAAGTAAGGGAGTGTGCCAGAGTGGGTGGTAGAAGGGAGGGAGAGAAGCGTCTTCCGTGATTGTGCGTTTGCGTATCTGTCAGTCTGTCCGTGTGTCTGTCTGTGTGGTATGTGTATTTGTGTGGATCGGTGTATGTGGGCACATGTGTGGTGTGTGTGTGGGTGTGTGGGGTGTGTGGGTGTTTTGTGGTGTGTGTGGGTGTTTGGTGTGCTGTGCATATGTGTGTGGTGTGTGTGTTGGGTGTGTGGGTGTGGACAGACAGACGACAGAGACAGAGGTGTTTGTGGGTGTGTGTGTGGTGTGTGTGGGTGGTGTGTTTGGGTGTGTGGCATATTGTGTGTGTGTGTGTGTGTGTGTGTGTGTGGGGTGTGTGGTGTGTGGTGTGAGACGTCCCCTCCCTTTTGAGAGTGTGTGTGGGTGTGTGGGTGTGTGTGTGTGTGGGTGTGTGTGTGTGTGTGTGTGTGTGGGTGTACATACAACACAGTGCACATACAAATAAAAAAAGTTTCTAATTGTGTGATTCGAGAGAAGAATGCTGGTTCATGGCATACATTCACACCATACAAATACATGGATATGAATATAATTATATCGATTTCTGCACACATGTGCAATAACAAAAAGTATGCATGCCTGAACATATCTCTGCTTTCATCAGCTTGCACAAGTGCAAAGATGGCTTCCTGGTTTGTGCTTCAACCTCATGCATGCAGAGAGACACTAAAAACAAAAAAGTAAATGATGCCATACTGTTTTGTGTCACTCTGCCATGGGAAAGCAGCCTAAATTCCACTGGCAAAATTTTGTTGTGATGACTTATTTATACAAATCAACAATGTTTGAGTACATGTAGACATGGATATGCCTTAAACGACCTGACCACAAAGGCAACAGTTCAGGTATATCCTACATATAATGATAATAATATTTCTGCTACTGTACTACTACTGCAACCAGCCTTCATTTTTGAGCCTACCTTGTGCAGAAGGACAATCAAATGTTTGTTATATAAATATTCATATATTTGAATTACAGTTTACCAAACTTTCAAGTAAAATCAGGAGCAGATGATGCTACTACGGGTATACACAAAGGCTGATTGCAAAAACGCTTTACCTGAATTGCACATTAGAAAAACAAATAATGGGCACAGTGTCTAGACAGAGGTTTTGCATACAAAATGTTTTATCAGATAGGGACTTCTAGAACCTGAGATTCAAATATACAGTAACGTACAATTTACCTGCGAACAATCAGTTAACACAAATGGACAGACTGCTCCCGAAGCATTACTCAGCTAACTCAGTTTTGGAAAAGAAACACAGCAATGTTTCTTTCCTAGGGAATTTCATGTTAATGACAAAAACAACAGCCTGAAGATGTCCCAGTGAATGAAATGCTATGTACTTTGTTCTCTTAGAATCATGTCTCAGTTTTTCAATGCTATTCATTTCATACCGTGTGAGTTGACAGGGAAGCTGGAGACCAATACCACCTCATCAGGCTGATACTGAGAAGGCAAGATATCTTTCAGATGACACCTGACCTCTCTACACAGTCGGTCTTCTTCTGCATCCATGTGAGCCGCAGTCTTGAAGAACAAGAGCAGCTGGTCTTTCTTGTGCACAGCTCGGCACTCTTCTATGGTGGTCTTTCGACAGCAGACCTGTAAACAAGGGAGTTATTGTGAATTGGGGAGTTTTTACCATATTCCCTGTTTGGCTAAATACACCTACTGAGTCAAATACTGTCAGTTTGCATACTCTCTGGTCAGTGTCTGTGGCAAATACAGTGCTAAGATGCCCCACATTTCTGTCTAACGCACAAAGCGACATCCATTTACTTTGATTTTTATGGTGAACACTCTTCATAATGCTGTGTCAGATCTAAGCTCCGTCATCTATATGTTCTTTTTATCTCTTTCAAGAGATTCTTTTGATGGGACTTATGAAGTAAACAACCAATACGTCTATGAATTTATGTATTCAAAAGAAACATGAAAATATGAAAGAGGTAAGAAAACATTATTAATAACTGCATAACTACTACACACATGTGAGCGCTCACACACATGCACTTGCACACACACACTCACTATCTCCTTCTTTCTCTCACATGCGCACATGCACCAACATATGGCATGTGCACACACACACACACACACACACACACACACACACACACACACACACACACACACACAGAGTACACACACACACAGAGAACACACACACACACACACACACACACACACACACACACACACACAGGTAAATCACCTCTTCCAGGGTATTCAGGTCCAGACGTTTTCCATGCCGTTTGATCTGCCTATCGTCTCTTCCAAGGCAATATATGCTTCCATCGCTGTGGACCAAACCAACATCACCTGTCCTCCGCCATGGACCTTTCTCACTTAACACCTGCTCACCTTCCTCATTTAGCAGACATACCCTGTCCGAGCCACCTGTGATGGAACGACATGCAGCAAGTTGTATTTGTCTCTTCCAAGACTGTCACATGAAGTAGTTATGTGTGGATATAAAGAAGTATGTGCATAACCTCTCTTCTCCTCACCCCAGCCCCATCCCTACCCCCTTCCTCCATTCTCATCATCCTTCCTTTCCCAACCTATTCTCTTAAAAGGAGACAACAACATAGAAAAAAAAAAACTCTTCTCATAAATAAACATCAATCAATGCTGTTCTTCTGAAAATGATCTATTTTCAAAAAGACAATCATTCAGTTTACACTTGTGCAAAGCTGCCACGGCCTTGAAATCACAAGGCGTAGCATTCTAGCAATTTAAGGACAGCATTCCAAATTCAAGCATTCTACTCACATGCAATATCAAAAGTCAGACACAAACACACTTTCAGATGCACTTCGCTTTGCACATGACATGTTGGTGAAATTAGAAGACAGAAATCTTGCTAGCAATCCCATGATTTTGACTTGAATAAACAAATAAAAATGGCCTTCAATGAAACCAGTCACTAAGACACCAAAATGGAGGTCATCTACATCAATTTTCCTGGTGCTTTTTTCTATTTCTGCTCACTGAACAGGGCCATTTTCACCAAAAGTCTAAAGTCTGTAGATCTACATTGTTTCGATTCATTTAAGCTAAGTCTGTAAAGCTTTTTTTTTTCCAAATTTTTGCTTTATGGCATAGCATTTCATCACAAATGGTAACAGCATAGCACTATCAACAAGATGATAGCATGGTCCCTAAACTTAAAGCCCTACCAATCATGATCTGTCCTGTTCCAGTCTTCACTTCAATACCACGTTCATCTATCACCTTGACTCTTTTGTCCTGTCCAAAGCTTCACCAATAGACAGTTCCTTCACAGCCTGTAACCGTAGGATACAT